>JAOSBN010091814.1:0-11857 GCA_027563595.1 Erythroxylum suave
TAAAGTTTCAAACATATTTTGATAAGGAAGCCTTAACTAAATCAAGAACTTTGGGTTTACAGGCTTCTAAAATAATAACAAGCTAGTATAATATTGTTTTTTGCACAAATAATTAAAAAAGGAACAAAATTAAATAATACAATTGATTTATATATTTGTTAAGTCCTTTAAATTAAATTTTAAGATAAATAATTAAAATAATTTTAAATCTCATAGATTTTGAATAAAAACTCAATTCTTTCTCATAATAAATCTCTCCATAACAAAGTAGACAATTGGCTACAGAAAAGAAAAAAATAGTCAATTTTTTCAAAATCATCGTCTATAGTTATTTGTGACATTTATGTTTTATAGCATAAAATATCACCAATTTCTTGCAGTTGAAAAATGTAGACGATATTTCTAAAAATATCGACAAAAAGTATTAGCTAAGAAAATTTATTGTTATATACAAGTTTCTCTTCGTAGTTATATAGTATTAACTATGTTTTTCATAACATCGTCAAATGTTATTTGCTATGTTTTTAACAGTGCCGCGACATTTTATTCGTTTTGTTTTTAATCCATGATAATCAACAATATGTTTTTTATATAATATGTCGGCATGTTTTTTATTGCGAATTATTTACTTATTATTATAAAATTAAATCATAGAAAATATTATTAATTCATAAGGCTGAGCATTGAATATATGATGTAAAATTATATAAATATCATTAAATTATACCACCAGAAAGAATATAACATTAAAGGAAGATCATTTATTCCTATACAAGATATTAGTCACAACTTGAGTAATTTTTATTGACAAAACAATAAATAAAGAGATCACTTGACAAATTAGAATACATCTGACATATTGAAAAAATACCCAGATTACAAAAATATTAGAGTATAACTCAAATGACAACCGAGTATTGTCCATGTCCATGAACTTGTAATCATCCAAAAAGTTTAGTTAAAATCAACTTAAAATATTATGAGTATTGATAGAGTAAGTATTTGGTTCTAATTAAAGCAAACATAACAAATAATCACTCATTAATTGCACCTTCATCCAAACCAAACCAAACATACTAAAATTTCCGCCTAAGCAGGGTATGATAATTGCACCTTCATCCATTCCTGTAATCCAAGAAAAAAGTATTAAAATTAAATTATAGAACATAGAGGAAGTGAAATAAAAAGTATAGGAGATAGATTAATACCCTTTACTTTCCTCTTCATTTCTATTATATTCTGGGCCTGTAGTAATCTTTTGAATAACATATCATGTTTTGCTAATTTTGCTCGAGCTCCTTGTCCTTTGATTATTTTAACTTGTAATGCAACATTAACATGTGGTTGACATTTCCATCATAAAAGAAAACGTTCTATAAAAATACTCTGATTAAGTTTATCTTTAATCCTTTAATTTCTAAATTATTGTTTCAAGTTATTTTATTAAAAAATCCTTTGAGAATTTGTAAAACTATCATGTTGCGTTCGTGATTTAATTTGCATTGATTTTATGACAATAAAAAGTCTAAAAAGCCCTTTAATTTTAGCACAAATTAAATATTTTTCATAATCTATCAAAAACATTTTATAACTTATAATCTATATTTCAATGAAGTGATATCATTTTATTATCAATCTTTACAATTTTAGAGATCTTTTTGTACTTAAAATATGTCAAGATAAATCAAACTCATAGACATTTATTTGACTATTGTGTATGCCATAATGATCCTTCCCACCATTTTTCTTGTCTTTATTTGAGCCTTCTTTTTTATTTTGTATATAATGCATG
Source organism: Erythroxylum suave (assembly GCA_027563595.1). Lineage (NCBI taxonomy): Eukaryota > Viridiplantae > Streptophyta > Magnoliopsida > Malpighiales > Erythroxylaceae > Erythroxylum > Erythroxylum suave. The sequence goes on from JAOSBN010091814.1 coordinate 1,793, forward strand.
GTTGAAGTTTGCTTCTTGTTCTTCTCATTTTGATACTAGAATAATTTTGGCCTATCTTATTTTATCATCCTTCCAAAATTTTGTAAGCCACTAAACTATTTAAGACACATTTTTTATAACAAAATGGATATATCATAAACGTAGAAATTTAGCAAAATAAAAAATTTAACTGATAAAAACATCTTAAGGCATGATATATCTTAGGTCTATATTTTTATCTGAGTTATCCAACATTTAAGGCACGTTTTTCTCAATAATGGAACCTTCAGCTAGTAATGATTGCCCCTCAATAAGTTTGCAAAATTTAGTTTCACTATTGGCCTTCTTTGTTTCAATCTAGCTCTTATGATCATGTCTTCTTCACCCCCAAAATCGCTTAAGCTACACTCTTTTTCATCTTTATGTTGTGGACATGATAATTAATAGTGTATTTTGACTGTTAAATCATTTTCACATCAGCAATTTAAGATGAAAGATTTGGGTAATTTGAATTACTTTTTTGGGAAGATTTGGGTAATTAGATTATTCTTTTTGGGTTTCAAACATTTATCTCATGAATTTGGCTATTATCTTTCACAAGCAAAACATGCCACAGATTTTTTCTCTCGATTAGGCATTATACAATTGATTTATATATTTGTTAATTCTTTTAAATTGAATTTTAAGATAAATAATAAAAATAGTTATAAAATCTTTGATAAATTTTGGATCAAACTCAATTCTTTATAATAATAAACATAAAAATTAAGAGGACTAATTAATAAACAAAGTTGATGAATGCTGTTATAAGTAAATAAATATATATAAAAAGATGAGGTAGTTTTGTAATAAAAATAACTAGCAATGTATTGGTAAATTGTGTTTATCTTGAATATGTTTTACTTAGTTATACTGAAATCATGGTGAAAAATTGTAGATATAATACTTGAAGTTGGATCCTTATTTTAAAAAGCTTCATTTACGTCCCTTTTAAATTCTTCCTAGAATTGTATTTGTCAAGTTTTTAGTTATTTTATGTGGTTGTTCACTAAGACTTTGAGAAGATAATATTCTCATACAAACAAAATATAAACGTCATGCACTGGACTGATTGATTTGTCGTATTCATTTTTCATACATTTAGTTCTGCATGTGGCTCTTATCATCCTCATCATCTGTCTTTTGTATGGCTTTTAATTCTTTTGTAAAAAAACGTGTGTTAACACAACCTTTAGAGAATCATCTCAATCCTTTGTATCAGTCCTAGCTGGCCCCAAGGTAATGCACGAAGAAGTACGATAGCTACTCCTTCCATGCTGCACGTCCTTTAATTCAATCTTTTTCTCGAATTCTTTTCATTTCTTTCTTGATTTTTTGAGGAAAGTTGAATTGATTTTTATTTTTCTGTTATAATTTTTATTTTTATTTCCTCTTATTATCCTTTTATAGTATTTTATTTTTAGTTTTCATCTTTTTTTAAAAAGTAATATTTTATTTATTCTATTTTTATTATACTAGTAAATGTTGACACTAAATTTTATTTTAGTTCATTTCTAAATGTATAAAAATTTACTTCAAATATGTGTTTGCTCTCTAAGTAGTGAAGTTGGTTTGTTTCATTTATAGACAATCATACTTATACTTAGATTTGCTTAATAAAAAAAAGTGAAACTACTTTAATGTTTCATAAATTTCTCGAGACAGTAGCCACTCAATATCAATTTTTTATTTGAGTTCTTCAAATTGATAATAGTGAAGAGTTTATTGTTCAAAATTTGAAGTAACATTTATACTCACACGACATTATCCATCAAGCAAGTTGTTCTCATGCACCTCACAAAATGAGGTTTTCGAACTCAAAAATCATCATCCTCTTGAAACAGTAAGTGCTTCCTTATCTGAAATTCACATGCCTATTAATTATTGGAGTGAAGCCATCTTTATAGTAGCTTATGTCTTCAATCGGGCCCTTTTTAATACACTATAATTGCATACTCTTTTTATTATTCTTCGTAAGGTCTTTCATTGAAATGCTTTACAATGTATTTATACATGTCTTTGGAATCTAAGTTGTTAAGATAACAACAAAAAATAAATTCAAATGAGATATAAGATTATGCTACGCACAAATTATATGTAATCTCATAAAGTAGAGAAATTTGCGCATGTTTATCATTTGTAATCTGGTAGGACCAAAGAAAGATCTATACATGTTTATCAGCCCCCCTCAAGCTTAAGGTGAGTGGTCACAGTGAGCTTGCCAAGAAGTTGTTGAAAAGTAGATGAGGATAAAGCCTTGGCCATGATATCAGCAATTTGATGACTGGAGGATAAATTTTAAATGGATAGAGCTTTGCTAGTGATCAAATCTCTGACAAAGTGAATATCAATCTCAACTTGTTTTGTATGAGTATGAGTGATTGGATTAGTAGCAAGAAATGCGGCGCCAAGGTTATCACACCAAAGTGTGGGTGTGAGGTAAGAGAAACCAATTTCATTGAGGAGACTTAATCCAATAAATTTCAACAGCAGTAAGAGCTATGCTTCGATATTCGGCTTCAGTGCTAGATCTGACAACAATGGGTTATTTCTTAGCACTTCAAGAGATGAGGATTGGATAAAGAAAGATACAGTAACCAAATGTGCATCGACGATCATCAAGACACCCTGCCCAATCAGCATCACAATAAGCTTGAAGGGAGAGGGAGGTTGGTTAAGTTAAATGGAGACCGTGGATCGGAGGTATCGAACTCTACAGTCCAGTGAATGTCGGTAGGATAGTTAAGGAATTGAGACACTTTATTGACTGCAAAATGAATGTCAAGATGAGTAAGATAGAGATATTGTCAGACAGTGGTGTACCATGATTTTTAGAGAGAGCAAGAGTGGGAGTGATTGGTGTGATGGCATGTTTGGATTGGGAAAGTCCTGTGTGAAGAAGGAGATCATTGGTGTACTTAGACTAAGTGAGTATTAGTCTTGTAGGTGTGGTTGTGGCTTCTATGCCAAGGAAGTAATGAAGAGTACTGAGATCTTTGATAGAAAAGACATTGTTAAGTTCGTGAATGAGAGTGGTGATGAAAGAGGATGAGGAGCTGATAAGGATTATGTCATCAACATAGACTAGAAGAAATGTTGTATGGGAAGAGGTGGAGTGAACAAACAAGGACGTATCAAATTTGGTATAAATAAAATTAAGATCAAGAAGCTTTAGACTGAGATGCTGAAACTAGGCCCGTGGAGCCTGTTTGAGGCCATAAAGAGCTTTATGAAGACGACAGACAATATAAGGTTTATGAGTCAACAAAGCCAGGAGGTTGAGCCATGAAGATTGACTCAAGGACATGTTCATTAAGGAATGCATTGTGGACATCAAGTTGACGAATATACCAAATTTGAGATAAAGCAATGGTAAGGATGAGGTGGATAGTGGTAAGTTTGACGACAGGACTAAAGGTATCAGTGTAGTCTATACCGGGAGATTGATGATATCCTTTGGCAACTAGACGAGTTTTGTACCAATCTAAGGTACCATTAGGATTTGTTTTTGTGCAAAAAACCCATTTACACCCAACAATATTAGCATTAGGAGATTGGAGGAAAAGAGTCTAGGTATGATTGCGATGTAATGCAGTGAAATCATCAAGCATGACTTAGCGTCAATGTGAAAATTTGTTTGCTTGAGTGAAGGAGTTGGGATCGGAGTCATGCGGATTTTGTGTGGTGGTAGGATATGTGACATTGCCTGAAAGAACTCAAGGAATACGAGTATTGTCATGTGTTCGAGTGATCATATGGTGTTGAGGTAATGGGGAAGGAGGTGATGGGGTTGATGTGATTGTGGATGATAAGGAAGGGGTTTGAACTGGTAGTGGTAGGGAGATTGTAAAGGAAGAGGATGTGGAACAGGTCAGTGGCAAGGAAGTGGCATAGGGGAAAATATTTTCAAGAAACCGAACAAGTGAGATGTAAAGTTTAGAGGTAACAGGATCAAGGCAATGATAACCTTTGTATTATGGTGAGTACCCGATAAAGACATATTTGGTGGAGTTTTAGGTGAGTTTGTCAGTACGAGATGCCCCAAGAAAAGGAAAGCAAGCGCAACCATAGACACGAAGGTGAGATAGATCAGGTGGGTTGAGAAATAGGATTTCATGAGGAGATTTATGATTAAGGATAGGGGTGGGGAATAGATTGATGAGATAGGTAGCGATAGAAAAAGCTTCAAACCAGAAGGATTTAGGTAGGGAGGCATGAAGAAGGAGAGTAAGGTCAGTTTTAATAATGTGATAGATTTTGCGTTCGACAAGGTCGTTTTGTTGTGGAATATAAGGACATGAAATGCGATAAGAGATGTTGTGTGTGCTGAGATAAGTGGAAAAAGGACTTTTGTTGAGTTCAGGAGCCACATCGTATTGAAAAGTTTTAATAGTGGTACAAAAGAGGTTTTCTATGTGAGTTTTGAAGGTTTGAAATTGAGAAAGTGCTTATTTTTGTAGGTTAAAAGGAAAATCCAAGAGTAACGACTGAAGTCATCAATAATAATAATAAAAGAACTATAACCAAAAAAGGAAGGTGATAGTGATGGACCCCAAATATCACAGTGAATAATTTGTAATGACATAATAGTGACATAAGATGATAAGGAAAAAGGAAGACAAGTACTTTTCCCTAATAAACAAGAAGTACAATCATTTAATACATAAGAGGGCAATTTAAAGGGGAGAGATAATCTAGAGAGGATGGTGGAACGTGGATGACCTAAGCATTGATGCCATAGGGTGACAACTTAGAGAGCAACAAGATTGTGAAAGCTCAGGGGGAATCTACATAAGATAGAGATTATTATGGATGAATCCCTTGAGTAATGGTATCTTAGTGGTGAGATCCTTCACAATGTAACCAAAAGGATTATACTCAATAAGACAAGAGTTATCTTTAACGAACTTGGCTACATAAAGTAAATTTATAGTAAGATTAGGGATAACTAAAACATTATTGAGGTAAAGGGGACGAGTTGGAGTGGAGAGGGTGACATTACCAATAGAGGAATTAGGAAGCATTTCCCCGGTATCGACAATCACTTGATTTAGACCATTGTATGGAGTTTCAACTAGGATTAAGTTGGGTTTGATTAGAGGAATGTTGAATATTGAGAGCAGTAAAGGTAGTAGGTAGACTATTAGTGGACAATTTCTGGATTTGGAGTATCTAAAACGGCAATGAGTAGCTATATATAAATTTGACATTGAGTGGAAGGTTTAGAGGGATTGTGGTATCGAAAGTGAGAATTGGATGAAATAGTTGGGCTTGATGCTGGTGGGTGTAGGATGCTTATTTGGGCTAGGAAGAAATCCCAGAGAGGTTATCTAATTTATTTCGGCTAAGAGAGTGAGTATTGGGTTTGATGTAATGTGAGTGACCTTGTCTACTTTATATGTTTATTGTTTCAAATGAATTAGCATATTCCTTGAATAAAGAATTATAATCCAGTACCGAAGACAAACATGGAAACTTCTAACCCCATATCAAGTGAAGATAAAATTCTAACTCTTAAGTTAATTGAAAAGTGAAGTTTAGAATCACTTCAATAAGACTAGATCAATGAAAGGAGTAGAAAAAGCTTATTATAAGTATTGTCAAGAGATGTTGGCTTGGATTTCAAAAGGTGGAACCTCTCATTTAGAGAGACATGTGAATTCGTGAAATAGAAAAAGATGGTATTAGAAAGGCAAACATTTTTTACCCCTAACCTTATAAAAGGGAAGAATGAAATGACTATAACATCTTATGATGGTAACAAATCAAGAATTTTGATATCTTCTAATTGGTGATGAACATATACCATATATAGTTGATTATAAAATATTTAATGTGTTTTGCAATTCATTACAACCGACCTTTAAGGTTCTAACTCAGAATACGTTGAAGAAGGACATTATGAAGATACACGAGGATAAGAAGAAAGAAAATTTAAAAACATTGTCAAGTATTAAAAGATGGATTGCTATTACAATAGATATGTGGACAACTGATAAGCAAAAGAAGGGTATGGCTGTGATAACACATTATGTTGACAATGACTAAACTCTATGCAATAAACTTTTGAGGTAATTTATATTCTTTAATATTATTATCAGTTACTTTTCATTATGTGATTATTGATGCTGGTCATAATTGTCATAATTGTACATGACAGGTTCATTTATATGCTAACACCATATACAAGCAAAAGGTTGGCAACTGTGTTAGGAGACTATTTGATAGATTATAATATCGACACCCAATTGTTCACCATAACAGTTGACAATTATAGTACGAATGATGCTATGATTGAAAAGTTGATCAATATATGTATATTTTATATACTCATCCGTTATAAAATCTCAATTTTTATTAATGAAGGAAGATAGGATTACTAGACATGAAAGAAAAGATTATAATTAAAGTGATTAATTCAATCAATTGAATTAATCACTTTAATTATAATCTTTTCTTTCATGTCTAGTAATCCTATCCTCCTTCATAATGAATTTGGTTTCATCTTATTCATTTAATCAATATATGTACATTTTATATATTCATTTATCATAAAATCTCAATTTTTATTAATCAATTGAAATTTCTAACTTTAATTAATTAAATTAATTACTTCAATTATAATCATTTTCCACAATCCTATCCTCCTTCATTAATAAATTTGATTTCATCTTTTTTTTAATCAATAAACTTATGTTTTTATATATTCATTCATTATAAAATCTCAGCTTTTATTAATAAATTGAAAATCATAAATTCAATTAATCGAACTTGTTCCTTTAAATTTTTAACAAAATAAAATTCTATTAAAATTTTCAAAAAATGAAAAATGAAAAATGTTAGGCCAATATATTGAGCCCGATTAGGCTTTAGCATTGGGCCCCACCCATATGGCCAAATCAGTCCTTGGGCAACAAACTTTGGGCTAGGTTTGGCCTACCTGGCTCGAGCCAATTGTCATCCCATAACCAAAAGATTATATATGAGAATGCAACATTTGTTTAATTAACATAATTGATTAATAAAAATGAGTCTTTTAAAAATGTTTATATAAAATTTTGAAATAAATAAGTTCGAACTAAATTTATTTTTAGAGAGAGTGAATCAAAAGATTATATATGAGAATGCAATATTTGTTTAATTAACACAATTGCTTAATGAAAATGAGTTTTTTTAAATTGTATATATAAAATTTTGAAATGAATAAGTTCAAACTAAATTTATCTTTAAAGAGAGTGAACCAAAATATTATATACAACATTTTCAATTTCGTACCATACCGGTTGGAGAACTGTACGAAATCATAGTACTTATGTACCAGTTACAAATGCCGATCAGTACCAACTTGTTTCGTCTAGTATCAGTTGATACTGGTAGTATTTATAATATCGGCTATATACTGGTTAGTACTGAAAATTTTAAAAAATATAAGGACTAAGTTGCAAAATTTTTTTATAATTTCACTCCCGCCCATCCCCCACTTCTTTTTTTCAAAGCTTTTTTATTTTGTTATTTAGTTAAATTTTTATGGTGATTTTTAAATTTTTATTTTTAAAATACAATAAATATTTTATTACTAATAATAATTATGCATTAAATAAAAATTAAAAATAAATTATTTTAGTTAAATTTATTTTAATCCTTTATATAATATTTATTAATAAAGTATTAATAAAATATTTTATTTTTAAAAAAATAATTTAAAAATTATTATTTATAACTAATATTTATTATATATTTTTTAATTATTAAATCAAATTATTTGACATAGATATATTTTAAAACTATTTTAAATTTAATTATATTTATTAATAATTATTAAATTGATTTTATAAATTAAATTAAATTAAGATATTCATAATTTTAGTAATAATTAATTTTAATCAATTAAATATAATTAATTATATAAAATATTTATGTTTAATTAAAAATATATATAATAAATATTATTTATAATTTTAGTAATAATTAAATTAAATTAATTAAAAATATAATAAATATATCTTTAATTAATTAAATATGTAATATATTTAATTGATAATAATAATTAATTTTAGTAATAATTAATTTTATGTTTCAATTCTACTTGGTTGTTTCTTTATCATGAACTCTTGTTGTAAATTATGATAATTTGAGAGTTAAGGATATTTATTATTCTTTTTATTGGATGTTTTGATTAAATTATTATTATTTATATAATGAAAAGTGAAATTGTAATATTTTAAATACTTTGTATTGTTCTTAATTTTATATTTGTATGATAAAGATTGTCTTTTTTCATATAAATTGTAGTTACTATTTATATGTGAATATCTGAAAATTATTGTTATTTCATATTAATTGTGATTATTATTTATTATTTTGATTTTTAGAGATAGGGTTAAAAATATACATTATAATTGTATAATATGATAATGGACTATTTTTCAATTAAAAAAATTCAGATGCAATTTCATAAATTTAAAAAATTACCTGAAACTATATCCGGTATTGACCAGTACCGATACAGTACTGTACCAGAACTGAATCCGGTACTAAGTCCGGTACGGTATTTGTAACATTGATTATATATGAGAATATAACATTTGTTTGATTAATACAATTACTTAATGAAAATGAGACTTTTTAAAAAATGTATATATACAATTTTAAAATGAACAAGTTTAAACTAAATTTATTTTTAGAGAGAGTGAATCAAAAGATTATAAATGAGAATGTAACATTTGTTTAATTAGCACAATTGCTATATGAAAATGAGTTTTTTAAATATATATTAAATGTATATATAAAATTTTGCAGTAAATAAGTTCAAACTAAATTATTTCAGAAAGACTGAACTAAAAGATTATATAAGACAATGCAATATTTGTTTTATTAACACAATTGCTTATAAAAATGAGTTTATTTAAAATAATGTATACATAAAATTTTGAAATGAATAAGTTAAAACTAAATTTATTTTTAGAGAGAGTGAACCAAAAGATTATACATGAGAATGCAACATTTTTTTAATTAACACAATTACTTATTACAAATAATTTTTTTAAAAAATATATTAAATGTACATATAAAAATTTGAAAAGAATAAGTTTAAACTCTAATTATTTTTAGAGAGAGTGAACTAAAAGATTATATATGAGAACACAATAATTGTTTAATTGACACGATTGCTTAATAAAAAAGAATTTTAAAAAAAAGGGATAACCAACTATTAAATGCTCAACCTTTTTGAGATTTTCTCAATTCAATGTCAAAGCTTTTAAAATTTTAAATTGGGTGATTAACATTTTAAAGCCTTAACAGTTCAGTACGTTAGTTCTATTAATAATTTTCTAATTTGGCTAATCGGATCTTTGTTATTCATGACAAGTAGATGTCCATTTGGAAAAATAGTGGTTATATTTAGACCAGGATAGAAAGATTATTTTCAGGTAGATATCTAACTATCATAAACAACAAAGATTTTGTTAGTCAAATCAATAAATTACTAACAAAACTAACGTTTTGAACTGGATTATTTAGGTTTTAAAAAGTTAGTTAGTCAATTGAAAATTTTAAAATTTTGGGCACTGAATTAAAAAAATACCACCTTATGTTCGCTTATCCCTTTAAAAAATGTATATATTAGATGTATATATAATTTTAAAATAAATAAGGTCAAACTAAATTTATTTTTAGAGAGAATGAACCAAAAGATTATATATAAGAGTGCAACATTTGTTTAATTAAAATTGCTTAACAAAAATGAATTTTTTAAAATATATATATTAAATATATAAATATAATTTTGAAATGAATAATTTTAAACTAAATATACTTTTAGAGAGAGTGAACCAAAAAATTACATATGAGAATGCAACATTTGTTTAATTAACATAATTGCTTATGAAAATGAATTTTTTAAAATGCATTTCTTAAATGTATCTATACAAATTTGAAATGAATAAGTTTAAACTAAATTTATTTTTAGACACAACAACAAAATAAGGACATTTTAGACGCTTATGTCTAGACACATCTAATAAGTGTCTAAAATAATATAAAAAT
>JAOSBN010091834.1:0-11857 GCA_027563595.1 Erythroxylum suave
TTATGTTAGATGATGCCATGTGTAAGTTGGATCTGTTTTGTTCTAACATACCATTATTATAGGATATGTACTTGAACGTTCCTGAAAGTTTGGGTATGTACCCTATAATAGTGGGATGTTGCATGGAATGACTAGGAAATTTGCCCCGTTAACCTATTTGGGCCTGCCTATTACTACTAAAAGAATCCAATTCTTAGAATGTCAACCACTATTTGAAAAAATACAGAAACGATTGGGCATGTGGTCTAACCGAATGCTTTCCTTTGGTGGGAGGTTATAACTTATCAAAGCAGTGTTGAATTCCCTACATGTATACTGGTCCTCAAATATCTCTCTAACAAAAGGGGTCATCAAATCAATTGAAAAGCTATTCTGAAGATTCTTATGGGGGAACTTGAACTTAGATAATCACCTAGCAAAGGTCAAATGGCAGGATGTATGTAGAAGAAAGGAGGAAGGGGGATTAGGAATGATTTCCTTAGCTTCTTTTAACAAGGCTGCTTTGATACAGAATCTACGGAATATTCTCCTGGAGAAAAATTCCTTTTGGGTAAGGTGGGTGCACAGCTATATCCTAAAAGGCTCAAGCAATTGGTCTATCCCTATTAGACCCTCATACTCATGGCCATTGTGTCAACTATTGAGAGCTAGGCCTTTGCTTGAATCTTTGGTTTCATGTAGGATAGGAAATGGTGAAAAGGCACATCTGTGGTTTGACAACTGGACAGGGCTAGGCCCCCTAATCTGACATACTCAGGCTCTCTAGATATGGAGCAACATTCCTATCAAGGCCAAGATCAAGTCAATTCTATAAAGAGGTCAATGGCATGTACCTATTGACCTACAATTTTTGTTACCTAATTACCAACCAGACCAACAGCAGGATAACCTTTCTATTGCCTCAACCTTCCTCCTAACACATTCAGCATCTCAAAATTCAGGCAGTGGCATAATTTAACAGTCCAAGAAAGGAGTGGTTTCCTATTGTATGGCACCAGTCCCTTAGGCCAAGTGACTTTATTCTCCTATGGCTCGCAATTTAGAATCGATTAAGTACTATTGATAGACTTCACTATATGTCCATCAATTCGGAATGTGTACTTTGTGAGAGGGCACCAGAAACAAGGGATCACCTGTTTTTTTCAATGCCCATTCTCGAAATTCCTATGGGAGCGGATTTAGGTTTTAGATATGATCCATACATCAAGCTCAACCATCCCTGAAGCCATGGAATGGCTACTGAGGCGGTCCCGAACTCCTACTCTAAACGAGCATATCTATATTATCTCTCTCGCCTCCTCCATTAAGGAGATCTAGCGAGAAAAGAACTAAAAGATTGCAAACCAAAGCATGCACAAAGGAGGAGGTACTAAACTACTAATCAGAGAGCAAATCCTCTATTCAACAAGAAATAAAGGAATATGCCCAAATCTAGCTTCATCCTGGCAAATGAATTAACAAAAGATGCAGGAACTCCAACAAAGGATCAGAAGGCAATACCTATTTCCAGGCTTGGTGACCGGAGTAACTGAACAAGACTTCATTATGAGGTCTACTAGACTGGAAGAGTCGCTCTCTCATGGAGGAACTAGTAGCACAACCAGAGACAGGTAGACTGGTCAGTGTGTGTCTGACAATCTATTTCCAAAAAGAATGAGTCATAGCAAGTGCCAAAGCTTACCTCATGGTTGATTATCCTTCTCCCTCGGACTCTAGTCAGGGTGGCATAGTCTCGAAACAAGTGATTGAAGTCTGGAACCACAACGCCGATGAGAAGGTATGCTTGTGTCGATATAAGACGCACTTCCTCAGAGATTAAAAAAAAATAAAAAATGAAGGAACTTGTTCAAGTAGGTGTAATTGAGTCCATAATCAAAGATAGCAATCTGCCCCTCATACCTTGTATAATTCCAGAATGAAGTGGGCGTGAAGGGTGGCAGCCCTAATTCGGAAACTTCTGGAGAAGCATCCGAATGAGCATTGTCTATTTTACTTGAAATGGTGTCCCCAATGTTTTAAAACTTCTACTGCCACAAAATCATTTTACTATGGCAGACGACGTCATTCGTTGCTAGCTTAGGCTTTTGTCTGCTTTCTGTAGCTTGTATTAAACTACAACTTCCCTATTCTTTAATTATCAATATAATTTTTACCTTTTTTTAAAAAAAAACCATCTAACAAAAATATTTAATTAAGTATTATAATTTATGTTTAAGTTTTACTATATATAACACTATTCGTGAAGAAGAAAACATTGAGGGTTAAAATCATGCGCATGCAATATGCTTGGATCCCCAAACTTAAACATATGCCACCTACTTGTTAGAATATATGTTGACCTAATTTTTGTTCTGTCAGAACAAAATGGAAAGGAAAGCCACATTACTCATTCGACGATGCTTGAACCACAAAATTACCTAATTGTAGCCAGTAATCCTCTCCTTTCGTTCATTATAATCTTGCTGCATGAGACGAATTCGAGACAAGGCAATTAGCGTGTTTAATTACTAAAAATGATACGTTTAAATTACTATAACGATATAAAATATATATAGAAAAGATCAAGTTTATTGATAGCTAATAAAAAAAGTTCCATGTTACTCACTGGTTCAGTGCAAGAGTGAAGAGCAATGGATCTGTCAGTTGAAAGAGAAATTAATTAGTGTAAATTAATAGTCTGAAACTACTTCTTTATAAAATGCCAAAAAAAATTCCGTATAATTGATGACCCTCTTCTAATTGGGGTTGGCTCGTAGAATGATTCTCTTTGAATCTATGTCTCTTCCATTACTCTTTAACAAACAAAAAAATTAATTATTGGTTTTGTGAGCATGTGCTATTGTTGCATTCTTTCTCTCCAAGATTCAATACAATTTGTATGGTTCTTCATTAGAATATCAAATTTATAAACATTATTGTAAAGGAATTAAGTCAAACTATATAGCATACATATGTGCAATTTAAAGTGCTATTAGCGAACCATGTAAATAATGTGAACATTTTGAATACAATTTTTTTTAATGATAATTCTATGGTACTTCTTATGATTAAAATTGATTAGTTGTAATGAACTACTATCAGAATGCAATTGTATTGCATTTTCAGTTTTGAGAAGTTTTCAACAATCTATTAAGAATTTAGTTGATTAATATCTGGCTGTAGATACTAAGACGTGTGTGTCATCATCATTCAAGATATGACATCTTCTAGTTAAAAGTTTATATTTGCTTTTCAATATGTTTGGTGGAGGAAGTATGACAGAGAATAATACTGTTTAACTCTTAAGGTTGCACTATCTATAAATATTCTATCCCATGATAGATTTCTCATCCCTCAACCAATAACAAGTAAGCAAGCTCCCTAATTTGGAGTAAAGCAAAAAAGATGAGAAGTGTTAATTTCATTGTGGTAGCAATCCTCCTGACTTTGGCTCCTTTGCTGATCAATGCCTATGACCCCAGTCCTCTCCAGGACTTCTGCGTAGCCATTAATGAGTTCGATGGTACTGGGCTTGCAACATATTATGTTCCCTTTTTGCTAGTTTTAATTCCAACTATATTACATATAAAGTCCAAAGAAGAAAATGGGCTACAGTTAATGTGGGCCGGACCTATATTGGGCTTATGGTAGGAAAGTCTGATATGGAAGATATATATATATATATTAAGGTCTTTTGCAGCTGCTTAAGTAATTTGTGAATGTTTGGATTCTCTGAACTGTTAAGATTTTTGTGTTAAGAAAGTTGCAGAAAAACGTTAATGACTTTCCAGTGATCATCTTTTGTAAAGGTCATCAGGAAATGGACTTGTTTTGACTTCGAAAAGCTTGTTGAAAGTCATGGAACCAAAATCAAGTATTTCTCTTGTTTTCTTCATTCATGCTCTTTCATGTTCAATCCTGGGTGCGTAACCGAGGCTCGTGTTACACACTACATTTGGCATCAGAGTGGTCACGTGATCGAATGAACAGAAACAGATGTTTTTCGATTTTTCTTCATATGGAACCTGGAGAATAGTTGTTTTTCAATTTTTTCTTGCATATGGTTGCTTGAATAAGTGATAAAGGTGTTTAGCATTAAAAAAGGGGTTAAAACGAGCTTCAAAGGTTAAAAAACTGACCCAAAACTCACCAAAAATTGCCTATTTCAAGAGAGGAGAGAGAAAATGCAGACATGTGTGGAAGATTGGGGTGTTGTCATGTGTCATGCATGAGATGCATGCGTTAGAGGCAATAGGTGTGTGGGTGTGTGTATTGTGCATCTGCCCCACGTGACGTGCAGGGAAGGCGCGACGCATGAAGTGCACGAGCTGATTCGAGGGCACGCACTCTGACATCATCCAAGATGTTGACGTTAGCACTACAGTAACGCTGACGTCAGCAATACAGACAAAAAAACTAAAAAATTTAAGAATTTCCATAATGGTGTCTCGAGTCATTTAAGGTCAGTTTCTAGGTCAGGTAAATTCATAAAGTGAGTTTTTTTTTAAATTTTTTTGATTTATTACAATGGTAATAAGTAAAGTTTAAATCTAGAAAAAGGACATTAAAGTTCCTAAAGCCATTTTTGAGAAAATTTTCATGCTTCAACCCTAAAATACGTGAGTTACATGAAATGTTAGTACCTCATATGTTTGTTTGGTGTTCGGTATTGTGTTATGCTCATTTTTATTTTTATTTTTATTGTTTAAAATCTCAATTACAGTTGATTAATGATGTTTTCAACACTTGTATGGGATAATAAGAATGTGCATATGGATTTTGCATTTATTGATAGTGCATTGTCACATATTATATGCCTATACAGAATGTGAGGATAACATACAGATGTATCCCTTGTGTTTGTGAATTTTTATTTTAAGTACTAATGAGAATGTAGTTAGCACAGTGACCTTTTAATGTTAGTATTTGATTTGTTTTGCTTACATGTTTGGTGATGTCTTTGGTCTTATATTTGGTTATTTTGCCTATAGATATTGACCTTATATGAGATTTTGAGATGTACATAAAAACAATAGAAAGAGGAAACCATTGCTTGAGTAATCTATTCACCCACAGGTGGTAGTATCTAAAAAATTAGTAGTGTGTACTTTGATCACTTTTGTACGAAGATTTTATTTGCATATATTATGTATTCAACCCATAGGTATTTCATGATAGGTGTGATGAAATTCTTAGTATAGATATTATTTTTGGCTTTAAGTATCACTGTTATCCAACATTTATGCTAATCTGGATATTGTCAATTTTGCAGTCACCTTTTCTGTAAACAACAATAGTGTCACCATTGAAACTCTAACTGGTTTCAACTTTAAGAAGTAGAAGCAAGATGTTAAATTTTCCTTGTAAATGATAGATATCAACATGGCCATGATAAATGAAAGACCACCTTCTCCCACATCATACGTTACATATGACGCTTAAGCAGCATTTATAGCTTGGAAAAGGTCAAATAGGATGCGTTATTTGACCATCAAGAGATCGATCCTAGATCATCTATTGAGTGAACTTTTGGAGACAAACATAGAAAAGGAATTCTTGAACAATATCTCCTAAAGGTACAAGGTCTCATCTAATGTTGAGATAAGTGCCTTGTGTAAGGAATTGTTCTCCATGAGGTACATAAGAGAAGAAGGAGTACGAGAATATATAACTAAGATGGTCTACCTCTAGAACAAGTTGAAGGTACTAGATATTCCAATCCATGATGCCTTGATAGTTCAAGAAGCACTAAACACACTTCCTTCAGAGTTTGGCATCCTGGTCATTACGTACAATTCACAGGATGAAGCTTGGGAGATCAATTCCTTGATAGCCCATTTTGTTGCAGAAGAGGAGAAGCTGAAGAATGCTTCCCATACAACTTTATTTGCAACAACCAAGGGAAAGGAGAAGGTCAAACCCCAAAAGTACAAAGGTAAGAAATCTAAATTTTCTTCATATATGCATACTGGTCAATCTAGCATTGCTAAAAGTCCTCAGGAAATGAAAAGCATGAGAGCTTCTTCTGTAAGAAGAAGGGCCATAAAAAGTTTAACCTAAAAAATACAAAGCCTGGAAAGAAAAATAAGAGTTGTCAGGTAACTCCTTAGCTTGTATGATCTATGAATGTAATCTTGTTGTAGCCAAATCAAGTTCTTGGTGGCTAGATAGTGGAGCATTTAATCATGTTGCCTCCATAATGCAATAGTTCATATGCAAGAGAAATCCAAACAAAGAGAAGGAAAGACTGATGTGGGCAATAATGAAGAAGTTTTTGTAGTGTCTGTAAGGGATGTATGTTTGAACTTAGATACTGGGTTTGTTCTTATATTATGTGACATGTTTTATATACCGTCTTTTAGACAGAATTTGATCTTAGTATCAATATTAGACAAGGAAGGTTATGATTTTGTTATTGATGCTTCCATTGTAAAGTTATTCTTCAATGCAAAACAAATTACTAATGCCTTCTTGTCATATGGATTAGATAGGATATGTCTTGCCCCTCATGAGATGTATGATTCTTCACATATTGCCAAACATGTTACTAGGAAAAGGCCTTTGATAAGGGATAAGTCATACATGTTGTGGCATAAAACATTGGGCCACATTTCCAGAAAAAGAGTTGACAGATTGATTAAGGAAAACATTCTCCTAACTTTAGATTTTGATGATCTAGAAATATATGTTGATTGTTGAAGGGACAAGTTGACCAAAATAAAAAAAAGGTGAACTCGTGCTTATGGCTTGTTAGATCTTATACATACAGATAATTATGGCCCTTATACAGCTACATTGTGCAATTCTAGATATTTTTTGAATTTTATTGATGATTATTCTCATTATGGTTATATGTTCTTTTTTAAAGAAAAGTTTGAAGTTCTTCAAAAATTCAAGAAGTTTAAGGCTAAGGTCAAGAACCAATTGGGAAGGTCAACCAAGATTGTTAGATCTGAACGTAGAGGAGAATATTATGGCAAATATGGGGTTTTAAGATAAGAAAAGGGTCTGTTTGACAAATATATGGAATCATGTTGGATAGTCGCTTAGTTCACTATGCCAGATAGTCTTGAGCAAAATAGTGTAGCTGAAAGGCATAATCGCGTCCTAAAGGATATAATGAGGTCGATGCGGCGTATGACTAAGCTACCTAATTACCTATGAGATGAAGCCATCAAGACCATATTGTATATACTTAAAAGAATCCCTAGTAAATTAGTATCAAAGACTCCTTTCGAGATCTGGAAAGGGTGGAAGCCTTGTCTTGCCCATATTCATGTATAGATTGCCTTATTGAGGTACGCTTATATAATCCTTTTGAAAATAAGTTGCATGCTCATTCTACTCATGCTTTTTTGCTGGATATCCTGACCATTCTAAAGGATACAAGTTTTACTATAGAGAAGGAGGGTATAGAATTGTGGAATCATAAACAATTAAGTTTCTGGAGTATAATGTCTATGATGAGGGTGGTCTTTTTCACCCTCCAGATGAGAGCAGGGTGGATACTATAATTATTTCATATGCATCACTCATACAGATAGATCCAGTGGATTGAGGTCTTGATACCATACTAGTACATGAATAGTAACCCATACCTGTGTAGAGTAAGGTTCTTGTGGTACAAGAACCGGTTCAGTTGAGACGATCCACTAAAATGAGACAACCTGCTATCTTATCTGATTGTATAGTCTATTTGGGTGAACAAGATTATGATATTGGACATGTTGTTGACCCAGTTACTTTTTTAGAAGCTGTTTCTGGACCCCATGCAAATTTGTCGTGGGATGCAATGATAGATGAGATATAGTCTATGAAGCATAATGAGGTATGAGAGCTGGTTGATTTACCTCAGAATTTTAGTTATAAGTGGCTTTTCAAGACTAAAACGGACTCTTAGGGTAAAGTTGAGCAGGTTAAGGCTGGACTGGTTGCTAAATGGTTTACTCAGAGAGAAGGGATTGACTTCAATGCTACCTTTTCTCCAGTATCCTCCAAGGACGCATTTAGAGTGATAATGGAAATAGTAGCTCATTATGATATAGAGCTACATTAGATGGATGTTAAAACTACTTTCCTAAATAGTGACCTTTGTGAAGAGGTTTATATGGAACAACCTGAGAGATTTCAAGATCATGAAAAGCCAAACAAGGGAAGTCGATATATAGCTTGAAACAAACTTTTAGACAATGGTGTATTAAGTTTGATGAGGTTGTTACCTCTTTCGACTTAATGGAAAATAAGGTTGAAAGGAGCTTATACTACAAGGTCAGGTGGAGTAAAGTTATCTTCCTATTGTTGTATGTAGATGATATTTTTCTCGCATTAAATGACTTGACCACATTACATGAGGTGAAGCAACTTTTGGCCAATCATTTTGAAATGAAAGATCTTAGAGAAGCATTTTTTGTCCTAGGTATTTAGATTCACCAAGATGGGTCCCGACATTCGTTAAGTCTCTTGCAAAAGGCATACATTAAGCAAATGTTGTAGAGATTTAATATGATTGATTGTAAACCTATTGCAACATCGATCTCTTATTGTGAGAGATTATCTTTGGAACAGTGTCTAAAGAATGAGATAGAAAGAAAGGCTATGAAGAATATTCTATATTCTAGTGTTGTTAGTAGCTTGATGTATGCTTAGGTTTACACTGGACTAGACATTGCATTTACTGTTATACTGGGTAGATATTTAGCTAACCCAGGAATTGACCACTAGCATGTAGTCAAATGAGTGTTGACATATTTAAAGGGAATGAGGGATTACATGTTGACATACAAAATGGTCGATAATCTAAACCTTATAGGGTATACAGATTCATATTTTGCTATATGTCTGGATGACAAAAAGTCCACTTCAGGTTACATCTTTATGTTAGTAGATGGTGTAGTATAGTGAAAGAGTGTCAAGCAGACACTAATGACTTCCTCGGCTATGTATGCAGAGTTTGTGGCATGCTATGGAGCTGCTATATAGGCGGTTTGACTCAGAAATTTGATTTTTGAGCTGTTTGTGGTTGATTTGGTAGCTAGACTGATCCGATTATATTGTGATAATCTTTCTGCTGTATTTTTCTGTAATAGTAACAAGAATATCATTGGGTCCAAGCATTTAAAAGTCAAATATTTGACCATTAAGGAATTGATATAGAAAGGTAACATTAAGGTGGAGCATTTGAGGACTGAGGATATGCTTGTTGCTCCTTTCACTAAAGGACTTTGCCCATATGTTTTTCAGTGACGATTATATAGCGTGGGTGTATTGAGGTCCTTATACACTGTTAGTTAGGGATCATTTATGTTAGCTCCATTTATATTTGTATATTTTTCATGTATTGTGACGATATGGTTTATTATGAATAAAGATGATCATCATTTTGTTCTCAGTCATACATGTTGTTATATTATATATTTTTATAATACTAGTGAAAGTCTTAAGATAATCTTGAGCATATTAAAAGGTCCTCTATATACAGATGGACCTTAAACCTATGTCATTATATATATATATATATATATATATATATATATATATGCTTGGATTTTGACATGAAATAAGGGGATGTAAGTATTTAATCCCATAAAAGATATATATATATATATATATATGCTTAGATTTTGACATGACATAAGGGGATATAAGTATTTAATCCCATAAAAGTTTTCTCTAAATGCAGCTTAGCATTTGGTAAGAGAGAAAACAAATTTCTTTAATGCTATTTAGCGTCAAGTTAAAAGAAATTGAGACCTGCAAACGAAAAGATGATACATTTTAGATCATACCGGTATCATCCTAGTTTGTCAAATTCTATTTTCTCATTCATGTTATTAGGGTATTAGATATATGTGATTCTATTGGATCTATATTATACATGACACGTGCATATGATATTCTCTGATATCAAAAATCTTGTGAGATGAAATTATGGACTTTCATTATATTTGGATTAAATGTTTCTTTTAAACTTGGTTGACCTATATAGTGGTTTGCTTAACCATTTTGTAGTGGTTTATAGGTTTCACAACTTCTGTAATTAATTATTGTCTAAAGGGAAAAATGTTGGAATTTTTAATTAATATTGGACAAAAATTAATCGCATTCTTCAGTTTTTAATAAATTCAAAGTTAAACGAATCGAATTTGATCCAATTAAAAGGTAATAAAGTAGCCCGATATGTGATATAAATTAATAGGATGAAGTTCAACAAAGAAAATGGGCCATAGTAGGTATGGGCTGGACCCATATCGAGCTTGTGTGTGTGTGTGTATATATATATAATCCAAACATTCATGAATTACTTAAGTAGTTGCAGCGGCTTAAGTAATTCGTGAATGTTTGGATTTTTTAACCCTTCCTAAGAAAGTTGTAGAAAGACGTTAACGACATTCCGGTGATCATTTTTTGTAAAGGTCGATCATCTTTTGTAAAGGTCATTGGGAAAACAAACTTGTTTTAGCTTCAAAAAGTTCATTGAAAGTCATGGAACCAAAATTATGTATTTCTCATGTTTTCATCGTTTATTCTCTTTCATGTTTGATCTTGGATACGTAACTGAGGCTCATGTTATGCACGACAAGAGAGAGTAAATTTTCCTAACTCTTAAAAAAAGAAAAAAGTGCAGGAAACAAGTTCAAACTTTATAGCAAAAAAGCATTTGTATGGACCTTTAGAGTAGTTGTATTATAGCAAAAGCTCGAGCTCCTTCCCAAATATCAGTTTCCTAATGTAAGCAGTCCAAATTGAGGTTGGCTTATATATTTATATTTATATTATGCGAGTATATATTATCAATCCCAATCTTTTTGGTGCTTATTGCAACAACTTCAAAGAAGCACCAAAAAGATTGAGATTGATACATATCTCCAATATGTTGGAAACTAATGTTAGAAACTAATGCAGAAACGTGTTTTACTGGTCTTTGAATTAAGTCAATAAGCTGTTAGTTTGTTCCTATTTTTTAGGCTCAAGTTGCTATTTTTAGAGACATGTTTCTAGTCGCGGGTAGCGTGGGAGTGGAATGGTGATTCCTTTTTTTTTTTTAAAAATTGTTATTTATTTTTTGTATAAGATGCTTTGATAAGATGAATAAGAAACGAGTCAATTCTGCTCATTTTGTTCTTGCCTACCACTTGTTTGTTAAAAATTCTCTTACAGCTATTATATTTTCCAGCAGTGTGTTCTCTTACACAATAATGGTCATTAGAAAAAAAGTATTTTGTCTGCATCCAGTAGCTACAATCAGTAATTGATACGAAATGATGGGGATACATCACAAATCATGGCCAAATTTCCTGACGCCTTCCTGTTGAAAGAAAGGAAAAGGTTGAAACTTCATATTCTTTGTGCATAAGATAATGAAGCTTCAACTTCTTAAGATATCAATCCAAAATCCAATCATCAAAGAAGCTTGATCCTATCAACGTTAATGTGCAACAAGTTTTATGGTTCAGGAATTTGAGTATCGAAGATTCTAATTTATCATTTCGTTGCTCCTTTAAAATATGAGAAGCCATTTTAATTGTCCCGTTCGTTTCTAGTCCCACCATTGACCAATTAGGAAATCAACTTTTTTTGCTTCGGAATTCGTAGAGAAAATTTGGATAAAATGTCATAAATAAAACTACTAAAAGATACAACCCTTTTATGTGTGTACAAATTCATAAAATGATATTTGCATTTTAAAATGGACGTTCCTAAATTTCTCCACAAACAAACGTGAAATCAGACTCCCAAGCTAAAGGTGATTTACAAGAGGCCCAACAAAACTTCAAAAGTCCAGGCACTACATCACCTGACAATAGGCATGTCAATGGGCCGGGCTGGGCCTGGGCCGGCTGTGGCCCGGCCCGGCCCATTCACAAAATCGGGCGGGCCA
>JAOSBN010091864.1:0-11855 GCA_027563595.1 Erythroxylum suave
TGACATATAGGCTAGCTTAAACCTTTTTCGTTTGGTTCCAATTAAGTGAGACGACCCGAGAATTGCATCCTATACCGTAATCTTGGAATTTTTATACATTTGACCGGTTTCCAAGGATCGATCGTAAGATCGAATCGACAGAGCCGTGATCACGTGACCAGGCACGATCGCGACACTTTTGGCATTGTTGTTGTGTACCTTCAGTGGGAAAAAGAGCCTATTTGCATTCTCATTATCCAACTTCAGTGAAAAAACTTTAGTTGGCAGACTTTTGGTAGATGAAACATCCTATTCACTTTGTTGCTGGGCTCTTTCTCAGAGTGAAACAACTTATTTACGTAATTGCTCATCACATTTAGTGGCAAAATAGCCTAATGGAACTGTCAATGTGGGTCATTGGTAAGAAAATATCTCTTTGGCACATATTTGTTTGACAGAATTTAACCCGTTGCCATAGTCGTTGGGTACCTTCAATGAACTAAACAACTCGTTGACACAATTTTGTGTACGTTTAGTGACAAATTGAACCATTGGTATGATCGTTGGGCACCTTTGATGAGAAAAGAGCCATTTGGCACTGACGTTGGGTGTCTTTAGGGAGAAAACAACTTATTTCCAAATCTTTGGTGAGAAAAAAAGCCAGCTAGTATAGATGCTGGGCATCTTCTATAAGAAAGTAACCTGTTGGCATGGTCGCTAGACATTGGCATGGTCGCTAGACAACTTCGGTGGTAAAACAACCCTTGGCAATAGAGCCAATAGGCAAGGTTGTTGGGCCCCTTTGGTTAGAAAACAATCCGTTGGCACACCTTTGGTTGGCAAAACAACTTATTAGCATGATTGTAGGGGACATTTGACTAGAAAACATCCCATTGGCATGGTTACTGGGCACCATCTCTGTGAAAACAATCTATTGGCACTGTCACTGTGCGCTTTCAAATGGAAAAAAAAACCTTTGGCATTGTCATTGTGCACCTTTAATGGGTGAAATAGCCTGTTGGCATGGTCACTAGGCATCCTTAACAAGAAAATAGATCATTGTCACACCTTTGGTAGGCAAACCAACCTATTCGAATGGACGCTGGGCACCTTCGATGAGAAAACAACCCTTTGGCATTGTCATTAGGAACCCTCGGTGGGCAAAAGAGCCAATTGGCATGGTTTTGGGGAACCTTTAGTGAGAAAATTGTTTGTTAGCACACCTTTGGAGGCAAAACAACTCGTTAGCATAGTCTTAGGCGACCTTCAGTGAGAAAACCTCCCATTGGCACTATTGTTAGGCACCATCAATGTGAAAACAACCCATTGGCCGGGTCCTGCGCACCTTCAAAGAAAAAAGGGCCATCTAACGTTGTCTTCATGCACCTTCGGTGGGTGAAATACCCTATTGGCACTTTCAGTGAGAAAAAACTCGTTAGCACACTTGTGGTAGGTGAAACAACTTGCTGGATTTATCACTGGGCCCCTTTGGTCAGTAAAACAACATGTTGGCATTGTCGTTAGGCACCTTCGATAAGTTAAACAACCTTTTGACACAGTCTTGTGAACGTTCATTAAGGAAACTACCCATTCGCACCAACACTAGGAACCTTTGTTGAGAAAAGAGCCAATTGGCACTGACACTGGGCACTTTAAGTGAGAAAACCGTATATTGAGAAATCTTTAATAGATGCTAGGCACCTACATTGAGAAAATAACCAGTTGGTGTGACCCCTGGACACCTTCGGTGGCAAAACAATCCCTTGGCATTGTTGTTGGCACCCTCGGTAGGTAAAAGAACTAATTAGTATGGGCATTATCCACCTTCGATGAGAAAACAATATGTTAGCACATCTTTAGTCTATAAAACACCTTGTTAGAACGATCGCAGGGTACCTTAGGTGAGAAAACATCCCATTGGCACAGTCTTTAGGCAGTTTCTGAGAGAAAATAACATATTGAAATGATTGTTGGGCACCATCATAGTGAAAAGAACCCGTTGGCATGGTTGATGTGCATCTTTAGAGTGAAAAGAGCCCTTTGGCACTATCATTGTGCATGTTTAATGAGAAAATAGCCCATTGGCACACCTTTGGTATGCAAAACAACCCATTGGCTTTGTGACTGGGACCCTTCAATGAGCAAAGCAACCTATTGACACAATTGCTTATCACAATCGGTGAGGAAACAACTCGATGGGACAACTAAAGTGCACCTTCAGTAAGAAAATAACATATTGCCACATTTTTTGTGGGGAAAACAACTCGTTAAAATGGATATTGGTTAGCTTCAGTGAGAAAATAACACATTTGCGTGATCATTGGACACCCTCGATGGTACAACAACCCTTGACATTGTCGTTGGGCGCACTTGGTTGGCAATAGAGCAATTGCCAAGGTTATTGGGTGTCTTTCATGAGAGAACGATCTGTTAGCAAACTTTGGAGGGCAAAACAATTCGTTAGCATAGTTGTAGGGGATCGTCGGTAAGAAAATATCCCATCGGCACAATTGCTGGGCCTTTTTGGAGAGAAACAACATATTGACATAGTTGTTGGGCACCATCAATTTGAAAACAACTATTTGGCATGTTCCTTGAGCACCTTCAGAGAGAAAAGAGTCCTTTCGCATTGTTGTTGTGCACCTTCAGTGCACGAAATAGCCCATTGGCTCGATTGCTAGGCACGAAACAACCCATTAGCATACCCTTAGTATGCAAAACAACCTATTGGCTTTGTGGTTGGACTGCTTCGGTGGGAAAAACAATGTATTGACACAATTGCTCTTCATTTTGATTGAGAAACTAGCCCATTGGAACATTTGATGTGCACCTTTGATAAGAAAACAACTCATTGCCACATCTTTGGTGGGGAAAATAACCTGTTGATGTAGTCCTATGCATGTTTGGTGAAAAAGCAAGCTATTAGCATTGACATTGAGCACATTCAATGAGGAAAGAGCCAATTGGCACATTCCTAGACATATTTAGCAGTAAAACATACCTTTGGTATTGTTGTTAGGCCCACTTGGCTGGAAATAGAGCCAATTGGCAAGATCATTGGGAACATTTTATAGGAAAACAGACTGTTGGCACACTTTTGGTGGGCAAAACGACTCCTTAGCACAGTATTGGCACTACCACTAGGAACTTTCAGAGACAAAACATCCCATTAGCATAGTTGTTGGGCACCACCGTTGTGAAAACAACACATTGGCATAGTCACTAGGCACCTTCGGTGAGAAAACAACCATTTACACGCCTTTGGTAGGCAAAACAACCTGTTGGCTTCATGGTTGGGCCCTTTTCGTGTGTAAAACAACCTATTGACATAATCTCTCTTGAAATTCGGTGAGAAAATAGTTCGATGGCATAATTGAGATATGCCTTCAGTAGGAAAATAGCTTGTTGGCATGTATTTGGGTGAAATAACCTATTGAAAAAACCCTGGGCACGTTAAGTGAGAAAATGACACATTGGCATGAATGTTGGGCATAGTCGATGAAAAAAGAGCCAATTGGTACTGACATTTGGCACCTTTAGTGAGAAAACAAACAGTTGGAACTTTTTTGGTGGGTAAAACAATTCGTTAGAATGGATGATGGGCGCCTTTGGCGAGAAAAATACTAGTTGGCATGGTTTTTAGACACCTTTGGTGGAAAAATAACCCCTTTGACATTGTAGTTGGGCATCCTCAATGGGTAAAAGAGCCAATTGGCATAGTTGTTGGGTGCCTTTGGTGAGAAAACAGTCCATCAGCACACCTTTGATGGGCAAAAAAGCTCATTAACACAGTCGTAGGGGACCATCAGTGAAAAAAGATCCCATTGGCACAAACGTTGGCCACTTTTAGAGAGAAAATAGTCCTTTGGCATTGTTGCGTGTGCAACTTTTATGGGCTTAAGAGCCCATTGACATGGTCGCTGAGCACCTTCGGTGAAAAAACTTTAGTGGGCCGACCTTTGGTAGGAAAAACAACCTGTTCACTTTGTCGTTGGGCCACTTCGGTGAGCAAAACAACCTATTTACACAAACGCTCCTCACGCTAAGCGAAAAAATAGCTCGATGGTATAGTCGATGTTCACCTTTGGTAAGAAAATAGCTTATTAGCATGTATTTGACTAGCAAAACAATTCATTGGCATTATTGCTGAGCACCTTTGATGAGCTAAATATCTCGTTGACACAATCCCATGCATGTTTAGTGGGTAAAGCAATATGTTAGCATTATCGTTGGGCACCTTCAATGAGCTAAACAACTTGTTAACACAATCTTGTGCACATTTAGTGAGAAATTGACCTATTGGCATGATCATTGAGCAACTTTGATAAGAAAAGAGTCATTTGGAACTAATGTAGGGCACCTTCAGAGAGAAAATAGCCTGTTGCCACATCTTTGGTGGGAAAAACAACCCATTAACATTGACACTGGGTACCTTTGGTGAGAAAACTACTCTTTGGCACAATTGTTGGACACTATTGATGGTAAAACAACCCTTTGACACCGTCGTTAGGCACACTCGATTGGAAATAAAGCTAATTGGGAAGGTTGTTGGGTGCCTTTGGTGGGAAAATAGTTCATTAGCACACCTTTGGTGGGCAAAACAACTCGTTAGCATGGTTGTATGGAACCTTCAGTGGGAAAACATCTAATTGAAACGTTTGTAAGGTAGTTTCGGAGAGAAAACAAGCCATTAGCATGGTAGCTAGGCACCATCTCTATGAAAACAACCCAATGACATGGTTGTTGCACACTTTCAGAGCAAAAAAAGCCATTTGGTATTTTCATTATGCAGCTTAGATGGGCAAAATAACCCATTTGCAAGGTCACTGGGCAACTTCACAGAGAAAATAGCATATTGGCACACATTTTATAGGCAAAACAACCTGTTAGCTTCACGGTTGGGCCTCTTTGATGAGCGAAAGAACCTATTGATAATCGTTTTTCACGTTCAGTGAGAAAATAGCTCGGTGGTATAGCCAATGTGCACCTTCAGTAAGAAAATAGCTAGTTGGCATGTATTTGGTGGGCCAAACAACTTGTTGGCATTGTCACTAGGCACATTCAATGAGTTCATGTTCAGTGGAAAAATGATAAGTTGGCATGATTGTTATGCACATTTGATTAGAAAACAGTCAGTTGGCACTAATGTTGGACTCGTTTAGTGAAAAAAGGCCATTTGGAACAATTTTGGTGGGCAAAACAATTAGTTAGCATGGAAAATGGGCACCTTCAGTGAGAAAACAACCAGTTGGCATGGTCTCTGGACACATTTGGTAAGAACATAACCATTTGACATTGTTGCCGGGCACCCTTAGTGAGCAAAAGCGTCAATTGGCATAATGATTGTGTGCCTTTAGTGAGATAACAATCCACTAGCACACCTTTGTCAGGGAAAACAACTCATTATAATGGATGTAGGGGACCTTCCAAATCATCCCATTAGCATAGATGCTGGCCACTTCTAGAGACAAAAGAGCCTTTGGGCTTAGTCGTTGTGCACCTTTGTTGGATGAAAGAGCCCATTGGCATAGTCACTGAGCACCTTCGGTAAAAACACTTTAGTTGGCAAACCATTGGTAGGCAAAACAACCTATTCACTTTGATGCTAGGCCTCTTCGGTGAGCGAAAAAGCCTATGGACATAATCACTTGTCATGTTTGGTGATAGAACAACTCGATACAACAGTCGATATGCACCTTAGGTAAGAAAATAACTCGTTGGCACATATTTTGTTAGCAAAACAACTCATGGACATTTTTCCTAGGCATCTTTGATGAGCTAAGCAACCCGTTGACATAATCTTGTGCATGTTTAGTGGGAAATCAATCTGTTGGCATGATCGCTAAGAACCTTTGATTGGAAAATAAAGACTCTGGGCACTTTAAGTGTGAAAACAACCTGTTGCCACCTCTTTGGTGGGAAAAACAACCCATTAACATGGTCACTGGGCACCTTTGGTGAGAAAACAACCAGTTAGTACGGTCGTTAGATACCTTCGCTTGTAAAACAAACCTTTGACCTTATTGTTAGGCATAGTCAGTTGTTAATATAGCCAATTGACAAGGTCATTAGGTACCCTTGGTGAGAAAATAGTTCATTAGCACACCTTTGGGTGGCAAAACAACTCATTAGCACAGTCCTAGGGAACCTTCAGCTAGAAAACATCCAATTGGCACAGTTGTTGGGAACTTTCGAAGAGAAAACAACCCATTGTCATGGTTGTTAGGCACCATCATTGTGAAAACAACCCATTGGCAGAGTCGCTATGCATTTTCAAAAAGAAGAAAGCCTTTTGGCATTGTCATTGTGCACCTTCCGTGGGTGAAATAGCCTTTTGGCACAATCGCTGGGCACCTTTGATAAGAAAATAACCCGTTGGCATACCGTTGGTAGGCAAAACAACATGTTGGCTTTATGCTAGTCCATTTGGTGAGAAAAATAACCTGTTGACACAATTTCTCATCACGTTCAATGAGAAGACAGCCTTATTGCACAGTCGATGTGCACCTTTTGTAAGTTAACAACTCGGTCACACTTCTTTGGTGGGGAAAATAAGTCGTTGATATTGTTACTAGTCACCTTTGATGAGCTAAACTACCCATTAACAATGTTCTGTGCACTCTTATTGAGAAAACAACTCATTGCCTTGATCATTGGGCATCTTCGACGAGAAAAAAGCCAATTGGCACTAATGCTGGGCACCTTCGATGAGCAAACAGGCTATTTGCTCATCCTTTGTAGGGAAAACAACTTGTTAGCATGGACACTGGGTGCCTTTGGTGTGAAAACAACACATTGGCATAGTGGTTGGACACTTTCGGTAGGAAAACTACCTTTTGGCATTGTTGTTGGGCACCCTTATTAGGCAAAAGAGCCAATTGGTATGATCATTAAGTGCCATAGGTGAGAAAGCAATCCATTAGCAAACCATTGGTGGGTAAAACAACTCATTCGCATTGTTGTAGGGGACCATTGGTGGGCAAAATAGCCCATTAGCATGGTAATTGGGCATCTTTGGTGAGAAAACAGCCTATTGGCACATCTTTGGTAGGTGAAACGACCTATTGGCTTTGTGGCTGGGTCCCGTTGGCAAGCAAAACAATATATTGACATAATCAATGGTAATGTTTAGTGAGAAAATAGCTCCATGACATAGTTAAAGTGAGCCTTCGGTAAGAAAACAACTGGTACATCTTTAGTGGCAAAATAACTCCTTGGTATTGTCGTTGAGCACCTTTACCAAACTAAACAACACGTTGACAAAATCAGGTGCACTTTTGGTGAGAAAACAACACATTGGCACTGTTGTGAGAAAATAGCCTATTGGCATTTGTGCCAATTGGCTCTTTCTCGCTCACTTTTGGTGAGAAAATAGCCTATTGAAACATCGTTAGTGAGCAAAACATCCCGTTAGTTTAGATGCTCGGCACCTTCAGTTAGAAAAAAACCAGTTACAAAGGTTGTCAAACACCTTCGATGGGAAAATAACCCTTTGGCATTGTTGTTGGCCATCCCTGATAGAAAAAAGAGCTAATTGACATGGTTGTTGGGTGCCTTCGATGAGAAAACAATCCATTAACACATCTTTAGTGTGCAAAACAACTTGTAAGAATAGTCGTAGGGGACCTTTGGTGAGAAAACAACCCATTGGCATTAACGCTAGGCACCTTCAATGAGCAAAGCGCTAATTGACACCGACGCTATACACCTTTAGTGAGAAAACAAACCGTTGACAAATCTTTGATGGGAAAATAGCCCATTAATATGGATGTTGGGCACCTTTATTGAGAAAACAACATGTTGGAATGGTTGTTGGACATCTTCGGTGGTAAAATAACCGAATTGGTGTTGTCCCTAGGCATCTTCGACGAGAAAGCAATCTATTACTACACTTTTAGTGGGCAAAACAACTCAATAGCAAGGTCTTAAGGGACCTTCATTGACAAAATATCCCATTGGCACAGTTGCTAGATACTTTTGGAGGAAAAAGAGCCTTTTGGCATTGCCATTGTACACCTTGGGTGGGTGAAAGAGCCTATCAGCATAGTTGCTGGGCACCTTTAGTGAAAAAATTTGGTGGGCAAACCTTTTGCAGGAAAAACAACTTGTTGGCTTTGTCGTTAGGCCCCTTTGGTGATCAAAACAACTTGTTGACACAATTGCTCATAACATTCAGTGAGAAAATAACTCAGTGGCTAAGTCAATGTGCATTTTCAGAAGAAAAAAAATGTTGACATTGTTATTGGGTAGTTTCGATGAGCTAAACAACCTATTGACACAATCCTGTGCACATTCAGTGAGAAATTGACTCATTGAGACGACCGTTGGGCACCTTCGATGAGAAAAGAACCAATTGGCACTGACTCTAGGCACGTATGTTCAGTAAGAAAACAACATGTTGGCAGATCATTGGGCACATTGGTTAGAAAAGAGCCAATTCACAATGACACTGCATGCCTTTAGTGAGAAAACAACCCATTGTAACAACTTTGGTGGGTAATGCAACCTATTAGTGTGGAGACTAGACACCTTTGGTTAGAAAACAAAAAGTTGGTATGGTCATCGGACACCTTCGATGGGAAAATAACCCTTCAATAATGTCACCCTATGGGAAAAAGAGGCAATTGCCACTATCATTGAGTGCCTTTTGTGAGGAAACAATCCATTACCACACCTTTAATGGGAAAAACAACTTGTTAACACTGTCGTAAGGGACCTTCTGTGAGGAAACATCCCACTAACACGGTCACTAGGCACTTTCAAAGAGAAAACAACATATTGGCATGGTCGCTGAGCACCATAGCTATGAAAAAGACATGTTGACACAATCACTGCGCATCTTCAAAGACAAAAGAACCCTTTAGTAGTGTCATTATGCACCTTTGATGGGTGAAATAGCCCATTGGCATGATAGCTGGGAACTTTTCGTGAGAAAACAACTTGTTGCCACACCTTTGGTGGGAAAAACAACTTGTAGGCATTGTCGCTGGGTCACTTCAGCAAAGAGAAAACCTCTTGGCACAATCATTTATGATGTTCAGTGAAAAACCAGCCTGATGGCATAGTCGATGTGTGTCATTATTAAGATAACAGCTTGTTGGCATTTCTTTGCTTGACAAAACAACCCTTGGCATTATTATTGGGGACCTTTGATGAGATAAACAACCCACAGACACAGTCCTGAGCATGCTCGGTGAGAAAACAACCTGTTGGCATAGTTTTTCTACATCTTTAGAGAGAAAAGAGCCCATTAGCATTGTCATTGTCCACTGTCGGTGGGCTAAATAGCCTATTGGCATAGTCACTGGGCACCTTCAGTGAGAAAGCAACCCGTTAACACACCTTGGTGGGAAAAATAAACTTTTGGCTTTATCACTGGTTCATTTGATGAGAAAAACAACTTGTTGACACAATCACACGTCACCTTAGGTGAGAAAATAAGCCGATGGCAAAGTCAATGTGCAACTTTGTTAAGAAAACAACCCATTGGCATGTCTTTGGTGGGTAAAATAACCCATGTGTATTGTCACTGGGCATTCAATCCAAAGAAAGCTAGTTGGAAATGACATTGTGCACCTTTAATGGGAAAGCAACCCCTTGTAAGATCTTTGGTGGGCAAAAGAATTTGTGGCCATTGTCGCTAGGCACCTTCGATGAGCTAAATAACCCGTTGACACAGTCCTATGCTTGTTCAATGAGAAAAAAACATATTAGCATGATGATTGGGCACATTCGATCATAAACAAGGAAAATTCAATGACATAACAAACCTTTGGTGAGAAAAGAACTTTTTGTAGCATCTTTGGTGGGCGAACCAACCTGCTAGTTTGGACACTAGGCTCCTTAAGTTAGAAAATAAGTAGTTGGCATGGCCACCGGACATCTTCATTCAGAAAATAACCTTTTGACATTGTTGTTAGGTAGCCTCGGTGGGTAAAAGAGCCAATTGGCAAGGTCATTGGATGCCATCGGTGAAAAAACAATCCAGTACCACACTTTTGTAAGGCAAAACAACTCGTTAGCAAGGTCGTATGGGACCTTCATTGATAAAAATCCCATTGGCGTAAATGCTTGAAACTTTTGGAGAGAAAACAACACATTGGCATGGTCAAATGGCCCCATGGCCGTGAAAACAACCCGTTGGCACAATTGTTGGGCAGCTTCAGAGGCAAAAGAAACTTTTGGCATTGTCATTATGCACCTTTAGAAGGAGAAATAACCTATTAACACGATCGCTAGGCAATTTCAATGAGGAACCAGCCTGTTGCCACAGCTTTGGTGGGAAAAACAATTTATAGGGTTTGTTGTTGGGCCCCTTTGGTAAGGGAAAAAACCTATTGACATAATCACTATTGACATTTAGTGAGAAAACAGACTGATGGCATAGTTGAAGTGCGCCACTAGTAAGAAAACAACTTGTTGACACTTCTTTGCTTGACAGAACAACCCATTGGTAGTATTGTTGGGGACCTTTGATGAGCTAAATAACCCATTAACATAGTCTTGTGCACGTTCAGTAAGAAAAGAACATGTTGGTAAGGTAGTTCCACATCTTTGGAGAGAAAAGAGCCCTTTAACATTGTCGTTGTCCACTTTTGGTGGAAAAAAAGCATATTGACACGGTAGCTAGGCACCTTCGGTGAGAAAACAACTTGTTGGCACACCTTTGGAAAGCAAAATAAACTTTCGGCTTTATCACTTGTACATTCAGTGTCAAAACTACATGTTGATACAATTGCTCATCACCTTCAATGAGAAAACAACTTGATGGCATAGTCGATGTGCGCCTTTGGTAAGAAAACAACCCGTGGGCCTTAATGGTAGTCACCTTTGATGAGTTGGACAACCCTTTGACAAAGTCATGTGTATGTTCAGTGAGAAAACAACACGTTGACATGATCATCAGACATATTGATTAAAAAAGAGCCAATTGGCAATGACACTGCATACCTTTGGCAAGAAAACTTCCCATTGTAACATCTTTGATGGGTAAAGTAACCTGTTAATGTGGATGCTGGGCACATTCTACGAGAAATAGCCTGATGCCTTTGTTGATATGTGCCTTCAGTAAAAAAAAATAGCTCTTTGGCACTTCGTTGGTGGGAAAAACAACTAGTTAGCACTGTCACTGGGAACCTTTGATAAGATAAACAACCTGTTGACATAAATCTCTTTCATGTTCAAGGAGCAATCAACCCATTTGCATGATCTTTAGGCACCTTCAATGAGAGAAGAGCCAATTGGCACTGACGCTTGGCACATCTGGTGAGAAAAAAACCCACTGGAAAATCTTTGGTAGGCAAAATAGCCCATTAGCATGGATACTAGGCACCTTCTGTTAGAAAACAGCCAATTGGGATGGTCGCTGAACATCTTCGATGGGAAAATAGTTATCCTTTGGCATTATCACTGTGCACCCTTAGTGGGCAAAAGAACTAATTGACATGATTGAAGGGTGCCTTTCATGAGAAAGCAATCCACTAGCATACCTTTGGTGGGCAAAAAACTCATTAACACAGTTGTACCCACCTTCAGTGAAATGTCTTGTTGAGCATCATTGCTGTGAAAAAAGCCTATTGGCATGATTGCTCCATACCTTCAAAGAGAAAGTAGCCTATTTGCATTATCATTGTGCACCTTCAGTGTGTAAAATAGCCCACTGGCACGATCCTTATGCACCTTCTGTGAGAAAATAACTTATTAGCACACCATTAGTAGGCAAAACAACATGTTGGCTTTGCAGCTGGGCCCCTTTTGTAGCGCCCCCTTACCATAGGGTACACTCCGGGACGCCCGCAGGTCATTCCGGTACATATCCTACGATAAGGGTGAGCTACGAACAATCACTACAAACACTTCACATGGCATCATAATAA
>JAOSBN010091884.1:0-11855 GCA_027563595.1 Erythroxylum suave
CGTTTATCTAGGATATCTAAATTAATTTCTTAACGATATAAGTTATATATTTATAATTTATTATAGGATAAACTTATTTATAAGAGATAAATAGCTCTTCTTTTATTAATATAAATTATATAATAATAACTATAACTTTCCTCCTTTATACGATCTCTATATTCTAAAAATATATATTTTATCTCTATAAGTCGTAGTTTATAAATTAAAATATATAAGTTAGATATAAGTCTATTAAGTAATCTATATAATTAGTCTTTATAATTTTAATATATAGATAATAGTAATATCTCGACTAAATATAATAAGTCTAACCTCGGTTATATTTTAAAATCTTATTATCTCGATTATTTTATCTTTATAGTATCTTATAAATATATAAGCTTTAAAGCCTTATAATATAAAGAGACCTCGACTAATATATAATAATAGTAATCTCTTAATACTAAAACTTTTCTTAGAGACGGATAATCTCTTATAATATCCGCTATAAGAGTAGCGATTAGAGTAATCCCTCGCTATAGCACTATATAGGTAATTATTTTTATATTTATAGAGATATTAATAAAGAGAAAATTACCGAGAGTAAATAGTCGCGTACTAATATAAGGCTTTATAAATTATCTTATTAATAAAGTAAGGATATATTAAGTTTAAATAGCTATATCCTTTATCGTACTTTATTAGCTTTATTTAACGCTTAGGATATATAATATTATAATATCCTAGAATCTTATAAGGATTTAACTTTTATTTCTCTAGGTCGAATATTACTTTTAAAATAAGTGATTTTAAGATTAGTGAGTTAAATATAAATAAAAAATTCTATTAAAGTATATTAAAATAAGATATATAGTCCTCTAATTAGCGTTAACTATTTATCTATAATATAAAGACCGCGTAAATTAATAGTCGCGGAAGATAATAACTAAATAAATTACTTAGCGTAGATATATAAAATATATAATTAAACTTTAAAGTATATAATTAACTATCTAATATCTTAATAATAGTATTAATATAATAGCTTTAATCTATCCCGATCACGGTAACGTTTTAAGAGATTATACCGCGATAATTAGTTAATAACGATAATATCGTCTTTATTAGTATTATTAACTTTTATATAAGTATTTATATTTAGTTATTCCTTAGATATAAGATACTTATAAATAATCTTAAATAAGCCCTTTATCACGTTATTTTAGCTAGTAATCATGGCTATTAATTCCCTTATCTCTTTTTACTATAATCTAACCGTTTTTTTATAATCTTTAACTCTAGTCTTAAGGCTCGTTTATATTTTAATAATATTTTTATAGCCTCTAACTCTAGTCTCGAGGCTCGTCTATATTCTAATAATATCTTTATAGTCTCTAACTCTAGTCTTAAGACTAATATTATTTATTTTAAGCTTTATTTTATTCGTCTCGAGATCTAATAACCTCTTATAAACTTTAGATAGCTATCTATATATATTTAAGACCTAAGTATAAAGATTATTAAAGTTATTATAAAAGGATATAAAGATATCGGGATATTTTAATAACTCTAATATTTATTTTATACTAGTAATTAATTACTTAAGTTAATCTATAT
This sequence comes from Erythroxylum suave, assembly GCA_027563595.1. Classification (NCBI taxonomy): domain Eukaryota; kingdom Viridiplantae; phylum Streptophyta; class Magnoliopsida; order Malpighiales; family Erythroxylaceae; genus Erythroxylum; species Erythroxylum suave. The sequence continues at coordinate 1,600 of JAOSBN010091884.1, forward strand.
AAGTATTAAAGATATCTATTTAAGCGTTTATTATATCTCTAATAATATCTACTCTAATATATTATATAGTGTTTTTATAAATATTTATAATAAATCTTTTTTAGCGCCTTTACGGTCTTAGAACTAAAGCTTAATAAATAGAACCGAACGAATAAGAATATACTATAACTTATAAATCGACCTTATTAAAGAATAGGGTTTATTAACTTAGAAATTAAATAAAAGAAATAGTTATAAAGTTTATATAAATAGCCCTAGATACTTATTTATACGCGTTTTTATAGCGCGTAAGACTAATTAATAAGGTTTAATATAAGCGACGCGTCTTATTACGCGTAAAACTTATTTATATCTATTAAATTTTCTTTATATATTAATAAAATATATTTATATTTAATAAGAGAACTTAATAGCTTTAGATTCTATAAGTCTAACTATTTTACTTTATTAATAATTATTAGATATAAACCGAGTATTAGAGAATACTTTAAATCTTAAAAGTTATATAAAAATAATTATTTTTAAGTTAAGACTCGAGCTTTAAAAAAAGTATAAAATAATTATTATTTAAGATTAAAAACTATAATAATAAGCTAATAGAATTAAGAAAATATAAAATATAATTATAAACCTAGAGGGAAAGTTAAAAAAGAAATTAAAAGAATTAGAATCCTAGATAAAGCTAATAATATAAGTCTATTAAAAGTTATATAAATAGTAGACGCGAATTATAAAATCGATTATAACGTATAATATAGAGTTTTTTATAAATATAACTAAAAACGGAATTAAGATATTAATATATTTATATTAAAATACTTTAAAAGCGCTATATAAGCTTAGTATTAATAAGATATCGCTATCTTTATTAAAGTCTAATATTAAAAAGAGAGATAATAAAGACTTATTTATTATTTATCTAAAATATTAAAAAGATAAGATAGCCCTTATTAAGATATAAAAGTAATTAATAAATATCGATATACTAGGATAATATTATATTTTTTAATATTCGATTTAACGAATAAATAAGAGTAGGCTTATCGACTTATTATTAATAAATAAAATATATAACTAGCTAACGAGTTATATCTAATTATATACTTTCTCTAATATAGAAATTAGAATTATTTAATAAGCGGTAATATATAGGTTCTAAACGCTAATAGGACTATAAGAAATAGGTATATATTAGTATATAGTCGCTAACACGAATTTAATATCTAGTTAGCCCGGCGCTAAGAGCTTCGTCTAAATTAATCTTAATTTAGCTTTTTCTTTTAACGTAGCTAGTTATATAACACTATTATTACTTTAATACTTAGATCGTATTTTTTTAATATATTTAATTCGCTTAAAAGCGTCGAATTAATAAGGTTATAAGTTTTATATTATATTAATAAATAGATAAGAAGCTATAATATTATTTAAAGACTAGAATTCGACCTAAGAGAGATCGGGTAGAATCTTTAAAAAGTATATTAGTGTTATATTATAACCTTACTCTATAGAATAAAGCCCTTATTTATCTATACTATTAATAAAGATATATAAGATTATAGACGGCTAGATAAAATACGAATATATTATTAGAAAAGAGGCGTCTAACTAACGGATAAAAGATATATCACTATTAGCGAAGTATTTTATATCCTCTAGCGATAGAGGGCCTAGCTATTATATATAGCTAGTCTAATTAAATTATTTCTTAACTTTATATATTAAATTTCGACACTAATTAATAATTTATTTATTTAAAACGATATATTAATATTAGAGAATCGATAAGGAACGCGATTATCTATATAATATTATAAGAATAATCTAAATAATACTCGTTCCGCTATATCTAAGTAAATCTCTAATTTAGATATTAATAGGTCTTTATTTATTAGAGTAAGAGCACTTTAGGCTTTATTAATATATAATTAATAATAATAATATAAGGAAGGATATAAATCGGTTAAATAAAATAGGTTTTATTTATATTATTAGGTTAACTTTCTCTTATTAGTCGCTCTATTACTAATAATATAATAGCTAGAATTTTTTACTATTATAATAAGATATATAAATTATTAGATTATCCTCTTTTTATTTTATTATTCTAGTTAAGAGAGAACTATATTAGTTAATTAATATCTTATATTATAAACTATATAACCGTACTTAATACACTTTATAGTATTTAATACTCTAGATAAAGGATAATATAATTAGAATAACGAGCTCTAAGATAATACTCGAGAATACTTTAACGTTATTTATCTTTTATTATTATTATCTTAACGCTTATTTACTAATCGCTAATAAAAAGTATATCTAGGGCTATATATTAAATCGTTTATATTATTATTATAAACTATAATTTACTATAATAAGAGCGAATATTATTAATAATTAAAGTTTATAGTTCTTTATTAAAACTTTTAAACTTATATCTTATAATAATAATATTTAATAAAAGAATATAATATAATAATATATCGAGCTATAAGTCTAAAATAAGATTATTAATATAAATATTAGAGCTTTAGCTAGACTATTATAAAGCTTAACACGTTAAGAAAATAAAATATCTTTTAAGTTAGTGTTATATATATTTAAATAAAAATCGCGACTATAACTATTATCTCTACGCGACTAATATATTATATAAATATAATAAGATCGAGAAAGCCTTTTATTATCTTTAAAATAGTATTAATATAGCGTCTCTTTTTTACTAGTATTATTAAAGCTCGAGTAATAAATATAATTTCTCTTTAAAATATCTCGAGATATTTTAATAATATTTAATAAGATATAATCTATAAAAGAAATATAACGTAATAAAAAGAGATAAATCTATTCGTAAAGATAATAAAGCGGATAATATATATAAATATATTAAGAACGGCGTTCTAAAATCGAGATCTAGATTTAAACGCCGACGTGCCCGTCTATAAAAAAGTATAAGATTATTCTTTACACGAGATCATTTAAGAATATATATAACTTTAGATTAATATCTTATCTCTATTATCGACTTTATAATTTAATAATTATAAATACTTAAGTTATATTAGAAAACTTATCTAGCCCTAATAAATTCGGGCTTTATCTTAGCTTAAATATATTTTTTAATATTATCTCTACTTACTTTATTAATTATAATAATCTTTAATAACGCTCTCTTTATAAAGGAACTATAACTTTTATTAATATTAATATTTCGCTAATCCGATAGTGAATAAATAGCTTTATATCGTAAGTTTATCCGTTATATCTATTATATAGTCTCTAATAAATCTATCTTCTACTTTTAATATAATCTAAAATAGTATAAGTTATATTAGTTTTTTAGTATAATAAAGTAAGTTATTATTAAATTTCTTTAATCTTAGTTAATAATTATTATCTTAGAGCTTTCTTTATCGATATTAATATTACTATTATTAATATAAGTGATTTCGATTAAATTAACTATCTTTAATATATTATCTTTATTTATATTTAAAGTTAATAAGTCTTAATATAATATATAAGAACGTAGCTTTATAAATAACTCGGAATATATAACCCGTTATCTATATTCTTTATACTAATAGATAACGATCCTAGAGATAATAGTACGTTAATTTAGCCGACCGATATATATATTCTCGACTATATATAGTTTCTAGTTTAATAAGAGTTATTTAACGGGTAGATAAAGTGATAAATAACTTTATCCTAGACTATCTTTAGTAATATAATTATATACTATAGTAAATAATAAATTCTTATCTATAAAGGTTCTTTATATAGATACTTTTTATTAGCTATTAATACTCTATTTATCTATAAAAAGAAAGCGATAGTTAATATCTATTTAGACCTAACTATCTATTTAAATAAGATCGACTTTATATTAAAATATAATAATTCATTAGTTTATAAAAAACTAGATATTATATTTAAAGTTAGAAAAAATAGCTCGCCCTTCTTATATAAACTTATATTATTTATTATCTAATATAAAATAATTCTCGCGCTATAATATAAAGGACTAGCTAATATATAATTTAATTCTCGCCTTATAAGAGTAAATCTAAATCTAAGATACTCTTAAATACGACTATATATATTAAGCTAGAACGTCGCTAAATTATAATAGAACTAGCTTTAAATAAAAGTATAAGGCTATCTCGCGTAATTAAGATCGATACTATTTTAGAGCTATCACTATAATATACTTATATTTTAGCGATTCTAGAGACTATCTCTTATCTTTCTAAATATTAATAAATATTTTATTATTTATAATAGTATTTTAATAGTTATCTAACGCGTTATATAATATATATAAGTGTTAATTATTATTATAATTAAGAATATTCTTAATAGCTCGAGTAACCTTTTTAAATCTTTTAAGATCTTTTAAGAGAAACTTAAATAGTTTCTTAATATAAAAGTTATATTTATCGCCTTTTAATAGTGCTTTTATCTAATATATATTAATATAAGCTATATACTAGTCTATAATTACTAAAAAGAACTATACCTTATTATAATTATAAGAATTTTTATTATAGCTATATTATATTAGCTCTAAGTAACCGCTTATAGCGATTATCTTAGCTCTAATAGCCTAGTTCTTTATAATAAGATAAGTTTTATTTTTAGCCGCTAACTTATATTTAACGATAAGAAATAAAAAGCGTAGCTTCTTATCTAGAAATATATAACTCTAACTATATTAATTATTAACTAAGAGTTAGATTATATCTAACTATTTATTAATAAAAGCTTTATAAAAGTATCTAAAGACTAGATTAGGCTTAGGTTTTAATAGCGAGAGTAGAGGCACTATAAGAGGTTCTATAAAAGATATAACGATAGAATTAAACTATAATTAATTAGAGTTTATTTTTAAGCGGTCGTCTCTAAGATTTAAAATAATAAATAAGGTTAGTAACTTTTAAGAGATAATATCCTCTATATTATATTAATATTTATAATAAGTTTATAAAAATTTTTAATATTTATCTTTATTAATCTTAGAAGAACTATATTTACGCGAGATTAGTCTAAGGGCTTATTATAATAATATTTATAAGGGCTTATTACGCTCGATATAAATATTATATAATATTAGAATATTATAATAGTTTATATTATATATACTAGCGGTTAATCGCTTAGATATTTTAAACCTATATTTAAAAGCTATAGAACTTATCTAAGATAATAATATAGCGAACTATAGTTAGCGTGATATCTTATTTAAAAGGACGTGAATAATATTAATATCTAAAACCTAACTAAAACTATAAAAGCTATATAACTAATCTAATATAAGATTATTACTATTAATAATAACGGAAACGACCATTATAAGAGACTATTATAATCTTTTAGCGTAATATCTAGGCTCCCGTTTATTATCTAATATATATTAACGTTTAGCTATTATATTTCTCTTTTATTATATATAAAGATATTTAATATTCCGTTTAGGCTTAACTCTATTAATCGACTTAATAAATAATAAGTTTCGCCGCGGTTTTAGTTCTTAGATTTATTACTCTCTCTTTTTTACTCTTAAGTTTAAGTCTACTCTTATAATCGCTAGACTATATATACTTTTATATATAGGCTTTTAATAGGTTTTATAGACTTTCTCTCTTAATTATTAGACTAATTATTTATTAATATAAAGGTCGAAGTATATTAAGCTATATTAACCTATTTATAAAAAATTAGGTTTTTTATATTAAGAGGCTCTTATATTTACGGTCTTAATATCTTTAATAATATAATTTCGCTTTCTTAATAATAGTTAGCGTCTAAATTAATAACCTAAGGATAATATAAACTCTTTAATTATAAAAGGTCGGGATAAAGGCCTTTTTCTATACTTTTATTATTTTATATAAGATTAGTCGCGACTATAATATTAGAGTAACATTATAATAAGGTTAAATCTATTTTAAATAATAGTTATTAAAAATAGCGTATCTATATAGTGGCGGTTTATTTTATTATAGCTAACTATCTAGGTTAGTCGCTATCGATATTAAGACTAAATATAAATATCCTCGAGTTTATAACCTATTAACCTAGAGAGTAAAGTTTATATATTAAGTATATAAGGCTATATAGCGTAATAAAATAAATTAAGCTAGCTAGAGCGCGTGCGTATAAGGTCGAGTTTATTATAAATAACTATAATATAATTTAATAATATATATCTATAAAATATCTAGAAAAAAAAGTTTTTCTAAAATATTTAATAAATTATATATAATATTATATTTTATAGACTTATCTAAGATTAGGACTAGCCTAAAAATCTAATATTATAGATAATTATAATAAATAAGGTCTTATTTTTCTAGAACTAGCGCTCTTTTAGATAGTCTCTTTTTTTAAATATCTTAGAAGGCGAAGATATTTTAAGAGTATCTAAATATATCTTAAAATAAATATAAATTATTTTAAGAGGCTTAATTATTTTAAGAGTTATCTTAATAACTTCTAAGAGCTATAAAAACCGAACTTTATTATTAAAATCTCGGGAAAGAATAATATCTAGAATATTAAATCGTTAATTTATAATATATAAATATATACTCTTAATAGAAATCGACTTTATCTTTTTCTTAGCCTTCTTTTTCTCTTAATTTTATTTATTCTCTTTTTATTATCTTAGAACTTTCTTAATAATAGATTATTTATATTTAAATATAGTCTTATATTAAAATATAAGTATTAAAAGGCTAATAATATATTATTTAACGAGCCCTTTATAGATAAAGAGAATAAATTAAATTTTAATAATATATCTTAACTAACGAAATAAGAAGTTCTTAATATATATCTTAAAAAGTAATTAAAGGTTCGAGACTAAATATATATTATTATATTTAAATAAGAGTAAAGACCGCTCTCTCTTAAGCTTATAGATAAATTTTATTATAATAATAATAAAAAAAGAAAACTAAAAAAAGTTTAGAACTAATTAAAGGAGACGAAGAAGTAATTAAAAGATATAATAATTAACTTTATAAATCTTATCTTTTAATATAATAAGATTAGGAAAGAGTATTTATATAAATAATAAAGGTTAGCTAAGGTTATAAAAAGAAATAAAGAGTTATAAGAGCTTATTTAAAAGATCTCGTAAAGATATAAATATCTTATCTATTTAAAAGATATCTAGCCTCTAATAATTATCTTTAGCTATTCTTATATTTTAATTAATATATATTAAGATATCTTATAATATATAAGAGAAAAAAACCTTTAATAAAAATATTAAAAAAAAAGATCGTAATAGACCTAGATAAAGTAATAACGAGGTATATATATATTATAAACTAAGTCTATTAGCTATAATTATTATATAATCTTAGTTTATTTAAATATAACTATTAAAATAATCGTGAGAAGAATATCTAATATAAATATAATAATAAATATCTAAAACCGCTATAACGTAATCTAGAGAATTTTAATATATTTTATAAAATTATATTAGTTATAGTTTTAGATATATATTAAGACGGCCCCCTTAGTGCTCGTATTAGAAAGCTAGCGTATAGATAATATTAGAGATAAGCTAATGTGATAACTTTAAATAAAATAAAGTATAAAACCTTACGGTACTAGCTATTTTTAGATTTAAGATATCCTAAACTTAAACTCTAAAAATAGTTAGATAAGTAAAGCGGCGGGGCTCCTTATCTAGAACGGGAGTGGAAATCTAATTTTTAGAAATCTGGATACTATATTTTAAGTTATTATAAGTATATAAATTATAAATATTCCCTAAGTAAAATAGTCCTTTATAGTTAATAATAGTTATTATTTTATATCTTTAAGGTTTTAAGACTTAGAGTAGTAACTAAAATAGTGTAAAGCTTAATCTCCTACCTTACCGTAACGAGAAGCCTATTATAAGTATAGACTAAGACTATCCCTATATAGTCTTGGTGTGCACGAGTTATAATAGTATATATTAATAGCGGAGGTATACGTGAGAGTATACTAGTTAATAATATAATATATATATAATAATACTAAGATTAACTATAAAGGAGAGACTATAAAACTATAAAATATATATTATATTTATAGATATAAGAGAGTCGTAAAGTGTTTAATTATTATACTATTTTTTTTATTTATCTTATTTACTTAGTAAATATTAATAAGTACTTAATTAAGCACTACTTATTTTAGCCTTATAGCCTAATAAATATTACTTATCTTAGTCTTAGCACTCGGCTAAGTTTCCGATTATAATAATATATATCTTCTAGAGCTTCATGCTGGTTCGTGATAAGCTAATATCTAGTTTTAATAATAATATATATTATATTTATTAAGATAAGGCTAAACTTATTATTAATAAGTTATATCTAAGTATTTTAATATATATATTAATTATAAACTAATATCGACGTTATTAATATTAATATTATAAATAACTTCTTTAATCTTTTAACCTTAAGATTTATTATTTAGATCTTTAATATTATCCTTTTTTTTATAAGGTTTTTTATTTAATATTTTATTATTTTATAATCTAGTTTTTTATAATAAAAATAAAGATTTTTCTTAACTTTTTTTTCTCTTTTTCTTTTAGATAATAATCTTTATTAAACTTATTTTTTTATTTTTTTTATAAGTTATTTAGGTTTATAAATTTAAAATTATAATAATTATTTAGATATTTAACTAATTTCTCTTAATAAAGCTTATTTAGTTATTTAATATATTTATTTTTAAATAACTTAACTAGTTTCTTAGTTTAAAACTTTTAAATTATATATTAATTTTATTAATATCTTTAATAAGTCTTTATAATATTATAGGTTTATCTTTATTTATATATTTTATTTAAATTTTTATAAATAGTTTTTAATAATAAATATTAATTAAAATATTATTATCTTAATTTAAAAATATAAAAATACTTTTAAAATATAAAATATAGACTATAATTAATCTTATTTAATAAATTTTATAAATTTTTTTTTTATTTCTCTTTTTTTATCTTAAGTCTTATAAAATAATTTTAATTTTATTATAAAGTTATTAAAAAAAAAATAAATATCTTATTAATTTCTTTATTAAAGTTATCTTTTTATAAATAATTATTAAAATAAAATTTAAATTATTATAATATTTTATCTTATAAAAATATATTTATATATAAAATTTTATTTTTTTAAATATAAAATATTATAATTTAAAATAAAAATTAAATTTTAGTTATATAAAAAAGTTTTAGAGTTTCTTTAATTTTTTTAAAAATAATTTTAGTTTTTTTATTTTAATAATAATAAAGTCTTAATTATTATTTATAATATTTAATAAAATAAATATAATTTATTTTATATAAATATTAAGTTATTTTAATAGTCTAATAATTTCTTTAAAAATTAACGACGAGATTTTAACTAGTAATAATAACTATATTTATTTAATTTATTTATTAATCTTATTATTTATATTATTATTATTAAAAGACTTATTTAATTTTTTTATAAGAGTTTAATAATTAAAACTTAAGATATTATTTTATTTAAAGATAATTAGTTATTATTAATATTCTTAAACGTAAACGAGAATATATAAGATTTTTTATTAATATATTAGGCTAATATATCTCTTTAAGATATATATTATTTAATATAATATTTATATCTAATAAAAGATAATTAAAATATTATAAACTCTTAACTAATAAATAAATAAGATTATTATATAAATTAAAGATAAATAAGTTAGAGCTTATTTAGATATAAGATATATATTAATAATAAAGATATATATAAGAGTATATTAATTAGTTATATAATATATATATAATAATATTAAGATTAACTATAAAAGAGAGACTATAAAACTATAAAATATATATTATATTTATAAATATAAGAGAATCTTAATTATCTAATTATTATATTATATTATTTTATTTAATAATAAATAATATTAAGTATACTCACCTTACTTAGTTATTAAGTATACCAAATATTCTCTTAACATATAGCCCGAAGTTATATTTATCGTAAGGCTATCTTCGGTGAACCTTCCTTTTATCGTGTGTGTATCTTTATTAGTTCGTGACATTTAGTTAACGTAGGTGCAGGTGAATACGTAGGTGTGGGAGAAGTAGTATATCTTACTAGGTATTAAAAAAGAAAGAATGATGGATAACCTACGCAAAAGATAAAAAAGGTATTCTAAATGCATCAGCCGTGAATCGAACACGGGGCCCG
>JAOSBN010091934.1:0-11853 GCA_027563595.1 Erythroxylum suave
TTTCCCCTTTTCAAAAAACAACAAAATACTTAAAGATTACCAACTCTTCATCATCCAAACCTAAGTTAAACTCCTTTTGTAATCTGTACATCAATAGATACATTCTCTCTTTACATAGTTACATCAACTGTATTGTTTCTTAAAACCACAATTTCTTATTCAACTACATCTTCATTGACAAATTGTACGACAATAGAATAAGTGGCATTTACAGGGACATCATCTATAATTTTAGTAATAAGCTCAACATTAACAACATGATCAAACCATTTAACTCCAACTTCAAACTTCTGCGCCCACACTTTGGAATTCAGCTGACATTTTATATATAGGTGTAAAATAACTAAGTTCAGAAAGCTAGAACAGTTAATAGTGCACTACACTAATGAATCAACAATAAGAGCAAAAAAAGCTTTAAACAATCAAATTGTTCCACATTGCAGAGAACCCAAATTAATTCAAGTTGCAAACTTACTTGGAAAGAGGAACACTACACTACTAATTGTCAACGACACTTTTCTTTGTTGAGCACTAGAAAGAGGAAGATGAAGAGGAAATTCACACTCTTGCATAATGGAAATAAGTAGGACATGGAAATGGGTATTATACAAAATGAACCTTAACAGCTAAAACCGAAGAAAAGGGAGAGAAGCCTAAACTGAAGTGACTAATTTTCATGTATTGGAAACCGTCGGAATGTTGGAAGGAGGGAGGAGAAGCTCGGCTTTAGCGCAGGACAGGTGTTGGGGGGTTGAGAGGTAGGAAGGAGAAGGAGACTACCAGAGATGTTTTAACAAACACATAATGACGTCGTTTGGTCTTAAACCAAACGCTTGTGTGGAAAAACATTTTAACAAGGCCTTCTGTGACGTTTTCTTCAATAAAACATCACAGATTCTATTTCACGACGTTCCATTCCTAAAACGTCACAAAAACTATCAAAAATTCGTGACATTTTCATAAAACATCGTGGATTGTTCAAACTTTTCGTGACATTTTCAAAACGTCGTGAAAAGTTTGAACAATTCGTGACATTTTACCAATAAAACGTTGCAGATTGTGTTTATTTTTTGTAGTGGTTGCTAGCTGTTGCATAAGGTGATCCAAAGGAAAGAGATCTGGCATTTAACGAGTTAATAGAGGAGGAAGTTAGAGAAGGAGTGAGAGTAGCCGTAGAAGCTGGGGGAGTTAAACTAAGATACCATGGTCTGTTTGGGTTACAATACTGTGGCACTGATAAGGAAAACCTTAAAGAGTGTAAATTCCAATAGGTGATCTTCTGTAAAGATGCCTGGGAAATTCTAATGATTCTTCAAAATTAGTGAATATGCGATATTCGTGATGGCTATAAATTCAACAAATGGTTTGATACCTCGTAATAAAAATAAAATTTTAATTTAGACGTTAATAGAATACCAGAGGTTAGAAAAAGAACCAGAATATAAACCAAAAGAATATGTCTATAAACGAGAGGAATATGTATGAATATCACCTTCCATATATAAGGAAAAAAAGATGGGGGGTCGACGACGAATAGCTTATAAAGTTTGGAAGGATAATAGTCGACAATAATTTTCAATGTAGATTAAAAAAACATTCATGAAAGCCACAACAGATTTACAAAAACCTGGAAACAAAGTAAACAAAATTATTATATTGTTTACAGGAAATTTTCTTATATAAAATAGCTATTATAATTTTACTCTCAACCAGTTAACACACTTGCATAAAAAATAAGGACAAATTGTTCGAAATTTTTTCTGCATTGTTGATATGGCAACTTCTAAAGTAAACACAATGAAGTGTGTGAACCTATAAAATTCAAACGAAGGAAATTATTAAATAAGAGAGAAAATTTCATGAATACAATAAAATTTACAAATGTTCACTTACATTTTTCGCAAATGAAGCTTACTGTAATTTTGATTAAGGCGAAACATCTTTACCCAAGAAAATGAAAGGAAAAATGAAGCTTAATAAGAAATTTAGTAGGCACAAATGTGATAATGAAAATTGGAAATTCAAAACGTAAATATTACTGAAATGAAATGTATAATTGATAGAGTTTAAAATTACCAAAACTAGTTTGCAACTTTCATCGTGACCTACTAAATAAGCAAGTCCTTCCATGATTTCAGCGCTAAATTCATCATCTGTTAAATTCTCTAATTTTCAAAACTATAAAATTATAAAACAAAATAGCGTAAGCAACATCTAAAAAATCATCATGAAAATTATAAAAATACCTATAATAATGCTTTCTCTCGAAGAAAGGCAAGCCTTTAATTTTGTTGCAGCTAACTTAACGTCGCCATCTTTAGCTCTCAAGAATCTTACAACACAATTCTTGGAACAAAATTTTTTCTGTCGTCAAGTAAGCAATAGTATTATGCAAAGTAAGTATTTTCCTCTTCCCGGTTTAAAATACTAAAGAGTAGAGAAAGAGAAAGAATAGCCTGGTTTTGTAATAAAGGAGTTTTCTTTGTAACATAACGCATAACAAATTTAATTTATGAACTTCAGATATATTCTCTCCATAACTCATGTTGACAAACTAAAACAAGAGGATGACAACAGAACTAGAGATGAAGTGAGAATGATTTGTAATTCCTATAAAGGAGAGATTAAATAAAAGTAAGGCTTCTCCGTAAAAAAGTAAAAATATCAAATGTTTATTAAAGTAATAGATCAAATCTATAACAATCAAATAAATTCTCAATTTAAATAGCTGACCTATTACTTCAAAATATCGGTGAGCGTATCCCAGAAAAAACTGAAGAATAGAATAGTGAAAGATATGCGGAAGACTTTGTCATCTCGCAGGAAATGAGTAGAATCAAGTTAAAAAGGTTTGAAATATAAACCGGCGTTAATTTAGATAATGCCTTTATTTAAATTTTAATTAAATCATATTTTAAAGTAATCTGGCTTGCATGGCACAGCCATGGCATAAGGGGAGACTTTGGTGCCGGTCACCCTCATGCTTTCACTTTGGTATGAGGGTGCCTGTCACCCTCATGCACAAGCATGAGGGTAACGTGCACCCTCATGCTTGTGCACGACGATGGGAGTTTGATGCCGGTCACCCTTATGCTTGTGCATAAAGGTGACACGTCACTTTGGTACGAGGGTGCTTCTCACCCTCGTGCATAAGCATGAGGGTAACATGCACCCTTATGCTTGTGCACGACGGTAGGAGTTTGATGCCGGTCACCCTTGTGCACAAGCATGAGGTTGATGGTGACGCGTCACTTTGGTATGAGAATGCTTGTCATCCTCATGCACAAGCATGAGGGTGACGGGTACTAATAATCATTTATAATTATTGTATCACATATACGGATGTCACCCTCATGCTTATGCCCCAGGGGGGTTGACATTTGAATTTGATATTAATAAATCAATTAATTCATAATATACTAATAATCATTTGTAATTATTGTATCAGATATATGGAAGGTTGTATAAGAACGAGATAATTACACATAATTGACAAAGTTTTAAAATTATCTATCTAAATATCTCATTAAATGTTTTGGATGTTTGAACTGTCACAATGCCATCATTCTATATCTTCTGAATTGTTACTATATTACTATATCTTTGAACTGTCACATCTTCTTTATCTTTGAACTGTTATAATATCTTTGAACTATTACTGTTACTATATCTTTAAACTGCCACATCTTTTATATCTTTGAACTGTTACAGTGCCATCATTATATATATCTTTAAACTATCACTATATCTTTGAACTGTTACAATATCTATGAACTGTTACAGTGCCATCATTATATATATCTTTAAACTATCACTATTTCATCGTTCTATTTTTCGATTAACATTAATTCAATCTAACTCGCGTATCTTCTAACTGCTACCGAGGAAAATTTGTGATCATTTCATTAAAGCATCCACTAAATTCTAACTGCTCCTGAAGAAAATTTGCGATCATTCCATTAAATCTTGTGTATCTTTTAACTACTCCCAAAAAAATATCTTGCGTGTCTTTTAACTACTTCGGAAACAAATATGTTATCATTCCATCAAATCTTATTAAATTCGATCTACTACCTAGGAAACTTTGCGATCATTCCATGAAATCTTCCATTAAATCTTGTGTATCTTTTTAACTGCTAAATCTTACGTATATTTTAACTACTCCAGAAACAAATATGTTGCATATCTTTTAACTACTCCGGAAACAAATATATGTTATCATTCCATCAAATCTCACATCTCACAAATATCTTGTGTATCTATGCATAAAACATGGCGTCAGTCTAAGTCTTCGATGATCAGGTTTGCATATTCTTGCTCTAGCTTGTAAATAGTTGAAAGTTTGTTGAAGGATAAAAGGTCATAATCTGCTCAAACGAATTATAAAAATAAGTAATTAATGTCGATCGAGAAATTTTAGTTTTAGTGACTTGTTCTAGCAAGCAGGCAAAACAACTCTCCAACGATTATCTTAGCCTTTTTACCACGACGTATCTATATTCTTCTGGATCTAACTCTTCCATGATCAGGCTCGCATATTCCTACCCTTGCTGTAGAAAGTTGAAAGGTTGCAGATGCACAAAGGGTCATAATCTGCTCAATCGAACCATTAAAATAAGTAATTTATGAGATAACTTTTTCTAGAGAAATTTTAGTTTGAAAGTTTAGTTACTTTTGTAGCAAGCACGCAAGACAACTCTCTAACCAACTCCTTGAATTCCTTCATTTATGGCATTACAACGATATTCAAATTTATGATAAATTAACCAGAAGCTGAAGCCTTTACATCAAAACAAAGATCTTCATTGTGTACCTATGCATTAAAAAAACGGCATTGACAAAACCAACCATTGCTTGAAGCAGTAATTTTATGAAACAGCATGGCATCAAGCTCCCGCTTCTCCGCAGCATGACATCAGGCTCCTCCGTTGCTATTTCCTGGATAAAGAAACAATACAATAAAAAAGATCCAAATCCGTTGCATGAAAAAAAAGGTATACCGAAAAAAGACATCACATCAAAAGAAGAAGAAAAATGTTTTTATGATCCAAAACAACAAGAATACACAGTAGAAGAAAAAAAGAAAATTTTTAATCTATGATGGTGGAGAAATAAAAGGAAATTGTAGAAGATATTAGAGATTGAGAAATGAAGGAGCAAGAGTGAAAAAGAGAGAAGGTTTGAGAAGAAAAAGAAAGGGTTAGCATATTATATACTAAAAGTATTGAGTAGTCACAGGCGTGACTTATTAACTAATATGTCACGCCTGTGATTGTTATGTCATAGGCATGAAATATAATAAACATATATATACAATGAATATTAATATATATAATGAACATTACATATAATGCTTAACTATTTATTAAAAAGTTTGGAAATTACTTGGTTAGTAGTACAATCAGCCATAAAATGTGGAAGGATTATAACCGTTAGATGAAGTACAAATATTAACCGTAAAAAGGTGGAAGGGTTATAATCATTAAATGAAATGGATGGACGGGATGGATTTGGTGTTCGTCCATCCCGTTCGTCCTTAGTATAATATACTTAATAAATAATTTGGATATTATTAATCTTTATAGTTAGGGTTAGTTTTATTGAATTTTATTGACTTTTCTTGAAATTACCTTTTTATATTTTTAAAACAATAACGTATCTTTTATAGTATTGTTTAATTATCATATAAATCTTTCCATTTTAGTTTTTACTTATTTATAAACTAATTTTTCCAACAAATTAGTTTGGCATAATAATCCATAAATCGCTTTTTATCATTAGACTAGTCAAAATCAAGTTAAAATTGCTCAATGATTGTTTGGATTACATTCAATTCACAAAATAGCTAATAAGTTTATTGTCCACTTGCTCATGTAACCATTGGACCGGCCTACACAAGTTTGACTGGTATAATTTATTTTCAGAACTTTCATATATTTTATTATTAAAATCAGAATAGTTTATACATATATTGTTCATAATTAATTACATAATAATTTATATTAAAATAATTAAAAGATTCAGTGAAAACCGGCCTCTTTATGTATACGAATAGTAGTGACCATAGTGATAGTTTCGTTTTTGTGACAATATTAAGTAGACACTAACTAGTTGAATTTTGATTGACACAAGTTTTTGTCACAAAAAGTAAAATATCATGTGACAATAAACTGTTTAGTCACAACTAGAAAAAAACATTAGTTACCAAATTATGTGTTGTCACAACAAATAGAAAATATTAGTGACCAATATATATTTTGTCACAATTAACTACCAACTTATGTTTTGTTACAACAAATAGAAAATATTAGTGACCAATATATGTCTTGTCACAAAAAAACTCGTATTTGTGACAAAATAATGGTTAGTCATAAAAACATTGTCATTAAATTACAAATAGTAGTGACTACAGTTATAGTTCAATTATTGTGACAATATGAAGTAGACACTAATTAATTGAATATTTACTGACAAAATTTTTTGTCACAACAAGTAAAATATTGTATGACGACAAACTATTTCGTCACAACAAGAAAAAATATTAGTGACTAACTATATTTTGTCACAACAAATAGAAAACATTAGTTACTATCATACATTTTGTCACAATTACAATTAATTTCAGCCAAAAAAAATTTCGCGCCAAATTACATAGGCTTTAATGACAAAACTTGGTCATAAAAGAAAATTTGACACTATTAATATATTAATAGTGACGACTGAATTGTGAAAGATACTAAATTGTCACAATTACCATTATATTAGTGACAAAAAAATCATCATTGATAATCCAAACAATAGTGTCAAATAATTGTCTTGTCACAAAAAAAACTCATATTTGTGTCAAAACAATAGTTAGTCACAAAAAATTGTCACTAAATTACGAATAGTATTGACCACAGTTACAGTTTGGCTTTTGTGATAATATGAAGTAGACACTAATTAATTTAATATTTATTAACAAAATTTTTTGTCAGAACAAGTAAAATATTGTGTGACGATAAACCGTTTCATCACAACAAGAAAAAAATTAGTGAACAAACTATATTTTGTCACAACGAATAGAAAATATTAGTTACTAACATATGTTTTGTCACAATTACAACTAATTCCCGCCAAAACATTTTTAGCGCCAAATTTCATAGGCTTTTAATGACAAAATTTAGTCATAAAAGAAATTTTGACATTATTAAAATATTAATAGTGACAACTTAATTGTGAAAGATACTAAATTGTCGCAATTACCTTTGTATTAGTGAAAAAAAATCATCACAGATAATCCAAACAATAGTGTCAATCAATTGTCTTGTCATAAAAAAAACTCGTATTTGTGATGAAACAATAGTTAGTCACAAAAAAATTGTCACTAAATGTCTTATCTCTTGTAGTGAGGCAAGGACGAAAAGGGGCAATGTTAAGCGTTGGCATGCATTAGTGTGCATTGGCGAAAATCTTCGACGAGATGCAAGATTTGGATGCAAGACCAAAAGAAAGCTTGAGACAAGCATCAGGTGGAAGGTTAGCTGGATCACATGTATGACAGGAATATGCGAGAGTTCCAAGGTGACTTAGCGAATAGATTAAGCATGGTGCGAGTTTTGGGAGAGTTTCGGATTTTGTACGAGTTGACTTGGCCATGGCTAATTTCTTGATGGATAAAGGACTTAGTGTGTGCTCAAGTGGACGGACTATAGCTAATAAAGTTGGCATGGGTAAGCATTGGATCGGACCAGTTTGCTATTGGCTTGGATGATTCATCATCAACAGATAGAGATGAGGAGATTTTGGATGATATCGCGAATAAGATCACAATGGATGGACATTAGCTCTAAGAGATAAAGATCATGTAGAAGGATCATCTGAAGATAGAGGAGATCTGCGTGGATATGGATAATCATTCCTAGATAGTGTAATCTTTTATCTTGTTATTATGATGTAGTTTAATCCTATTAGATAGAGTCCTGGGGATGTCATTTATTGGTTAGTATGATATAATCTGATAATAGGATAAGATTGTGATCTTAACAATTAGATTTTTATTAGGATTCTAACTTAGTCATTTATAGATGCCTATAAATATATTTGAGTCTTGCTCTTCTCAGAGAAGGGAGTGTGAGAAAGAAACTCTGAATAGTGAGTGTGGCAGACATTTAGAGTTTAAAGAGTATTACATTGTATACTTTAAGGGAAGTAATGAAGGTTGACTTTTAAGCAGCATATCTTTCTCGTGTTCTTATTATTTCCACTATTATATAGTTCTTTCATGGTTTTCTTGTAAGAGTGTGAGAGTGAAATACTGCAAGGATTATGAGGCGTTCAAGAACTAGTAGGTTGGTCGATGATTATAGGACAAGGCTGAATATTGCTTTGACGAAGTGAAGTGAGATTGTCGTGTAAAGGGGTTGGCTCCTCTTTTAGGACAAGTTCGTGCTTGACAGAAAACCTTTGTAACAACTAGTATCAGAGTTGTAGTTCCAGATGGTGGGAGGCAGCAATTTAATAGAACATGTCAATTAAGTGGAGGCATTCATTGGACCAATTCCTCAAGGGGAGGAAGAGGTGAAATCCTTCTCATCTTGATTTGAGATGTTGAAGGCACAAATCCAACAGATGCAACAGCAAATAGCGAAGTTGATGAAGGTATAAGAGGAGTTTAGGTTCGAGGTGGTGATCTTATGACGTGTCATTGTAACACAGGTTGTTGGATGAGCAGAAAGCATTTTGGTAAAGATGCGAGAGTCACAAGTTTTTAACAGCAAGCAAAGTGCCAAGGAGCTCGAAAATTTCTTGTGGGATATAGAGTAGTACTTTGTAGCTATAAAGGTGGCTAACTCGAAGAAGGTTTCAATCACAGCAATGTACTTGGTGAAGAATGCAAAGCTATTGTGGTGAACGAGAACCTCTAATGACATCAGTGTGGGTAGACCTCCCATCGACACTGAGGAGAAGATGAAGAAGGAGCTAACGGATCAGTTCCTATTAAACAACACTTCTAACTCACTAGGGAAGCTTTAAAAAAGTTGAAGCAAGACGACTCGATGTGAGAGTATGTGAGGAAATTCACATCTTTAATGTTGGACGTGCGAAACGTGTCAGAGGAGGACAAGTTGTTCAACTTCATAAGTGGATTGCAAGGTTGGGCACAAATGGAGCTTCGAAGACAAAATGTGAAAGACCATCCAAGCATGATAGCGACTGTGGATGCCTTGGTCGATCTCCAAATGCCATTATCGATTCGAATTAGCTACAAAGGTAAGAAGAATGGTGGGATACGAAATGTCTCGAGGAAAGGCAAGGAAAAGGTGGGTGAATCTTCTCAATAAAAGAAATAATCAAAATAGGATATTGCTTGGTTCAATTGTGAAGGGCTGCATTTTGCTCAAGAATGGCCAAAACGAAAGGTGGGTGAAGAGAAAGTAAATTATATGGTCGTGAAGGATCAAGGAGAGGGAGAGGAGGACTCAACGTAAGAATTCTACCTAAATAGTTATGCTATGTTGGGCGCAATGGGCCTTATGAAGGAGCGTCCAAACAAAAGCAAGGAAACAACTGATGGAGAGGAAACATGGTACGTAGGAGATGTGTCAATGGCTAAGAAGTCTCCAAGTAAACCATACTTGGAGGAGTGTCTATAGATTATTTTGACTAGGGCGTCGATTTCTTCTAGTGGGGGTGTTTCGTTAGACCCCTAAGTCTGAGATAGCATAATCATACAGGCATTAGCCAACCTTGATTAGTGTTTGACATGAGAAACAATGGAACAAGGAAAGGACTTGCAAGGAGGTAAGGACAAAAGGGGCAATGTCAAGCATTGGCATGCATTGTTGCGCATTGGCAGAAATCTTCGATGAGATGCAAGATCCATATACGTGACCAAAAGAAAGCTTAAGACGGACATCAGGTGGAAGGTTAGGTAGATCACATGCATTATGAGAATATGCAAGAGTTCCAAGGTGACTTGGCAAGTAGATCAAGCATGGCGCGAATTTTTGGATAGTTTTGGACCTTGTACGAACTGACTTGGTTAAGGCTAAGTTATTAATAAACTAAGGAGTTAGTGTATGCTCAAGTGGACAAACCATGGTTAATGGAGTTGGCATGGGTAAGCATTAGACGAATCAATGTGTTATTTGCTTGGAAGACTCATCATCCACAGATAGAGATAAGAAGATCTTAGATGATGTGGTGGATAAGATCATAGTGGATGGACATCAGCTCTAAGAGATAAAGATCATGTGGAAGGATCATCTGAAGGTAGAGGAGATTTTCATGGATATGGATAATCATTCCTAGATAGTGTAATATTTTATCTTATTATTATGATGTAGCTTAATCCTATTAGATAGAGTCCTAATTGGATGGGGATGTCATATATTAGTTAGTATGATGTAATATGATAAGGATAAGATAAGATTGTGATCTTAACTAGTAGAGCTCTATAAGGATTCTAACTTAGTCATCTAGAGATGCCTATAAATAGCTCATTTAATCTTTTCTCTTCTTAAAGAAGGGAGTGTGAGAGAGACACTCTAAACAGTGAGAGTGCGGGACACTTAAAGTTTGAGAGAGTATTCATTTGTATACTTTGACAAAAGTAATGAAGGTTGGCTTTTAAGTTGTATCTATTTCTCATGTTCTTATTGTTGCCATTATTATTGAGTTCTTTTGTAGTTTTTTTGCAAGGGTGTGAGAGTGATATAATGTAAGGGTCATGAGGCATTTGAGAATGAGTAGGTTAGTCGATGATCACAAAACAAGGCTAAATCTTACTTTGATGGAGTGAAGTGGGGTTGTCGTGTAAAGGGGTTGGTGCATCTTATGGGACAAGTTCGTGCTTGAAGGAAAACCTTTGTAACATCTACCAGGTTCTTTTTTAGGCCAGTATCTTGGTATGTTCATCGAGACAAACAATGGCAAAGACACCAACCATGTTGTTGTTGAGAGCTTGACACATGAGTTAGCAGGGAGTTCAATGAAATTAACAACAACCACGTCGGGTTCAATATAAATAGTCTAATATCCATTAAATCGACTATGACAGGTAATTATGCTGATCACGAAGGTAAGCTTACAAGCTTGGGTCATATCAGGGGAAAACCGATGCAAGTTTGGGTGGATTATGATGGAATAAGGAAACAAATTAATGCCAATTTAGCTTTAATTCATATTGATAAAACAACTAGGCCACTTCTATCTTTGGAATATGATTTGTCACCAATATTAAGTAATACCTCATAAGTTGGGTTCTCATCAGCTACTAGTGTCAAAACATCATACTATATCCTAGGTTGGAGCTTTAAGATGAATGGTCAAACTCAGGCATTGGAGACCTCTAAACTCCCTCAGCTTCCTCGAATGGGTCCAAATAAGGCATAAAAAATCTTAACAATTGGGATAATTGTGATATCTGTTATTCTGATGAAGTTGTAGCTTCAGGTGTTGTTTATTTCATAAGAAGGAAAAGAAAATTTGCATAAGAGGTTGAGAACTGGGAGCTTGATTACAGGCCACGTAGATTCAATTACAAGCATTTGTGTATTGTCACAAAAGGATTTAGAGAAAAAGAGTTGCTTGGTGTTGGTGGATTTGGCAAGGGTAATAAGGGTGTGCTACCAAAATCTAAGGTTGAGATTGCAGTGAAAAGGGTGTCATATGAATCAAAACAAGGGATGAAGGAATTTGTAACAGAAATTGTCAGTATTAGAAGGCTTCGTCATAGGAATTTGGTCTCACTATTGGGTTACTATCGACGTAAAGGAGAGCTACTCTTGGTATACGACTACATGCCCAATAGAAGTCTTGATAAGTATCTCCATGATCAACCAAACACCACATTGACATGGAACCAAAGGT
>JAOSBN010091945.1:0-41546 GCA_027563595.1 Erythroxylum suave
AGAAACTTCACAACTTGGAATGCATCTGAATCACCTATGGTGGAGGTTTAACAGTGGAAAGAAAATATGGAAGAGGTAAGAGTTTTTCAAGAGACTAAAGATGAAGGAGAGTCAATAATCTTGTGTTTCTGTCACCTCCAACTTATTTATCCCGAAATAGGGTTTTTAAGTGGTATTTAGGTCGGTTCATATACATGGTAAGTGATATTTCCAAAAAATGACTCGGGTTTCAGGTTGCTGCTTCGAAGTTTTCACCGTAACAAAGTTGATTCGTTCACTACAACCAAATTTTTCTGAAAGGTCTGAGCTATTGATTTGAAGGTTTCTCCATGGGTTTAGGCTGTTGATTCACATGTTTTTCCACGGCAAAGTGATGGGTTTGCCACGACGAACTTATCTCGAAAGGTCTTCTTCCTTGATTTTATGACTCAACAATTTCTTGGTCTTCACTTTTGGCTCTACTTCTTGAGTGTCCTACAATGAAAAGCAATAGTTTGCAATATCAATTATCCTATAAACCAAGTGAGTGCAATTACTAACTAATTATGACAATTTTACCCTCAAACTATGTTAATTCAAAACAAGCACTCTTGAACTAAATTAAGCACAATATCCAACAAAAAGAGCTGAAAGGTACAACAAAAACTATAAAAGTACCACTGAATAATATAGAAAACTTGGGTTCAATCAACAGGTCTTTAAGGTATTTGGCATAAGCGGGAACCCATTTCACAAGATCAAGCAAAAGAATATTTACTTCCGCTTTACTAAACAAATCAACAATATCCTTTTCATGCTTAGTGTCAGTCATTCTTTTGCTCATCAAATAAGAATTAAGGAAAGGAAGGTCTTTAAGATTTACCTCCTTACCATTGGCTTTATTGGCTCCATACTTGCTTGACTTAACATGGTCTCTTACTGTTGCCTGTTCATCCTTGCTCTCAAGATTTGTTCCTTTGCTATTAAAAAATGTGGACTTCTTTTCAGCCAATAATGCTTTCTCTTTAGAGATTTCATAATTCTTCATCTTTGCTAGTGTGGAAGACAACTCATCATATTCAATCTCCTCCTCAACTACTTCCTCATCTGAATCACGAAACTTCACTTTCTTCCCACTTCGAAGAGTGATGGCATTCAAACCCTTAGGATTTATAATAGTGTTTGAGGGAATAGTGCCACTACTCTTAACTTGTTGCTCACTCATATTATTTGATAATTGAGTAAGATAGGAGTTGATATTTTCAATCTTTGTCTCCCATTGCTCCATTCTTTTCTTTAAGGCATTAAATCTAGCAGCATTCTTGGATGAGTCTTGTTGAATCAAAGAGGCTAAAGAATTGAACTTTTTGTCATTAGAATTCCTCTCGTCTTTCATCAATGCCATCATGTGATGCAAGTGTTGATTGGTGTCTTCCTTTTGGGGAATAGTTAAAGCTTTCTGTTGGTTTTGGAACTGGTTAGTAGATGGACTAGCCCCTCTACCTCACTGGAATCTATTTGAAGGTCCACTCTCTTCATTTCTCCAACTAAATGGAGGGTTTGCTTTCATCCCTCTTTATATGTATTAGAATAGGGGTCCCACTTTTGATTTGGCTGACCTTGATAAATAGTAGATACCTCTTCATAACGATTGGGGTAGACACTAGCAATATGCATCATGGAACCACAAGTTTTGCAACTAGGTGCAGTGAGATCCATGGGGGTTTGTTGACGATACAGACTCATATTTTTCAACTCCGAAGTAATGAAGGACAGTTGAGTTGTCATTTTATTCTCCAAAGTCCACCTTAGACTCAAGATTTTCCATTTTTCTATTGAAGCTCCCAACTCATGTACGCCTCTAGAGTCTCTCGCACTATACTGCTGGTGATTCAGAGCCATTTTCTTAATCAGATCCTAAGCCTCTTCAGTGGTGAGGTCTATCAGTGAACCTCTTAAGGCTGCATCTAACATACCCTTGTCTTGGCCCTTCAACCCATTATAAAAAATACTGTACCAACTACTCTTCTAGTATTTGATGGTGAGGGAATCTTGACAATAGATCCTAAAAGTAGTTCTAATAATCATAGAGAGACTCATCAAAGTCTTGTAGAGCTGAGTAGATTTCCTTTCTCATTGATGAAGTTCTGGAAGCAGGAAAGTACTTCTCCAAGAATGTCTTCCTTAAATTTTACCAGCTGTGATAGGCATTTTCCATATGTCTCGAAAGACTCATGTACCATTCTCTTGCTTTACCCTCTAATGATAGATGAAAAACTTTCAACAACACTTGATCTAGAGAAGCGCTTACTGGTTTCATGCTTTGGCAAATGATAGGCAGCGATTGTAGGTGAATGTGGGGATCTTCTCTTTGATACCATGAAATTTAGGAAGAGAGTTAATAAGCAATCCTTTTATCTCAAAATTCACATCAAAATTATGGCAAGCAGTAGTAAAAGGATCGTAATTCACATAAGAGGTTAGCTTCCCTAATGGTCCTCCTTCCAAGATTGCCATTATTCTCACCAATTCTCTCCTGCTCTCCATTACCTCATTATCACTGTTTCTAGGTTGGTTAGCATCAAGGTTTTGGTTTTGTAGATTAACTAGATTTTCAGCCATTATCTCCCCTTCTAATGACTCACTCTCACTGCTTGATAAGCTAGGCTCCACTACCTTGCTTGTCCCTTCTACTCTCTTTTCCTTCCAAACTTTTCTCATACTTTTGTCAATTTCAGGGGCTAAAGGTAGGAGTGTGATTTTCCAGGGCATGTAAAGGAAAAATTCAAAAGAGAATAAAAATGAACAAAATTGACTTGCAAGTTCACAAAGTCCGGTAAAAAGATGAGATGTGATGGATGCAAGTATGTATGGGTCTGTGAAAATATGTATGCACAGGTAAAGAAATCTTCAGAGCTATGTAGAAAAGTTGGCCGCGGTGAAGTCAGTAGTTGGCCAAGACGTAAATGTCCCAAAAGGGATCCTTGTAAGATCCTGCAAGTTGGTTATGGCAAAACAAAAAGTTGGTCGCAACAAACTTTCACCTAGGGCAGCAAACAGAACTCTGAACTATGCAGATTTAAAATGATAAGTATGAAAAATGAAAAGAAATCAGTATCTTTGTTTGTATTTCCAAAAATTCAGATGCTAAGCAAAATGAAAACCTATACTATTAACAGGGGTGAAGTTAAACTATCTAAAATGCAATCTAAAGGCTCTTAATCAACTTCAGCAAAAATATGACAGAAGTTAACCTAGGGAACCAATTGCTTGGTTCCCCGGCAACGGCGCCATTTGATTTGACTTGATTATGCTAAGCTCTTGGAGGTTGAATCAAAGTGTACCAAGAATTGCACTATAGGGTGGAACCCTGGGTTCACTTAATCAAAACAAAAAATAATTGAATATAAGCTAACCTACATATCATGCTATACAAACTAATTTAGAGGAAAGAGGGGTTTTTATTTTTGAACTCATTAGTAGAGCTAATTTAAATGTAAAAATGAATGTTTTTTTTATTTTTAGGGGTATAGAAAACTGAAGGACGAAAAACGCAAAACACTAAATAGTGATAAAATCCCCTTGAAAGTGAGACTCTATTTTTTAAAATCCCATTAAGTTCTCTTAGTATGTGTAGTAGGATTAGCCAATGCAATGGGTCAAATGGAATCTAAAATCATCTCAACATTAAACATAACCATGCAAGACAAGAAAGAATCAAGAAGATTTCAAATAGACATATATGAAACTTCATACATTTAAGCTCAAAGTTCTACATAAACCAATCCATCCTACACATAATGAATATCCAACATTTGATTAAAACCATAATCAAATAGCTCAACTATAAATCATAAATCCTAAACCTAGGATGTTATTAATTTATAGCTGAACCATGGATAAAACTACTCCCCTTTTTCAGCCTATTGAACTCCAGTGATTGCTGCACCTTGAATAGGAAAAGAAATGCCTTACCACTCATTGCATCCAAAAAATTCATAACTTGGAATGCATTTGAATCACCCATGGTGGAGGTTTAATAGTGGAAAGGAAATATGGAAGAGGTTAGAGTTTTTCTGAAGAGTAAAGATGAAGGAGAGTCAATAATCACGTGTTTCTATCGCCTCCTAGCTACTTATCTCGAAATAGTTTTTAAATGGTATTCGAGTCGGGTCACATGCATGGGTAAGTGAGGTTTCTAAAAATGACTTGGGTTTTAGGTTACTGCTTTGAAGTTTTCACTGCAGCGAAGTGACGAGTTCACTGCGGCCAAATTTTCCCAAAAGGTTTGAGCTATTGATTTGAAGGTTTCCTTGCGGCGAAGTGACGAATTCTCCGCGACCAAATTTTCCTGTAAGGTTTGGGTCGTTTATTCACATGTTGTTCCACAGCAAAGTGATGAGTTTGCCGCAGCTAACTTGTACCAAATGATCTTCTTCCTTGATTTTATGGCTCAGTAATTTCTTGGTCCTCACCTTTGGCTCCACTTCTTGAGTGTCCTATAATGAAAAGCAATAGTTTGCAATATCAATTGTCCTATAAACCAAGTGAGTGCAATTACTAACTAATTATGAAAATTTTGCCCCCAAACTATATTAATTCAAAACAAGCGCTCTTGAACTAAATTAAGCACAATATCCAACAAAAAGAGCTAAAAAGCACAACAAAAACTATAAAAATACCACTTAATAATATAGAAGACTTGGGTTCAATCAAACCCCTTATACAGTCTTAAGGTGAAGAGTACTTATTGGAACACCAAACTATAGGAACTAACCACAATTGTTTTTTACAACTTAAATGAACCTTGCTTACTCAATTTAATGCTCAAGTGCTATCAATCGCTTTATAATAGATGAATGAATGCTTATAAATGCTCAATAACTCATGTAAATGTGTTATTGTAAACTTTAAATTCCATAACATTGTCCAACAACTGAATTCCTAGCTTAAAAGTATTGTTAGACAACGAAAACTAGCCCTTGTAATAGTTGGTAATAGTGATATTAATCAACAAATATGGGAGTTTAGTTAACAAATGTCACATATACTATCTTTGTATACAATTTTTCAAAATATTCTAATATGTTGTTCATCCATAAATAAATATAAATCGACCAATATTTCTAAAAATAATACATTAGCTGAACACACCTATATATATTTGATGAATAATTTGTCTTAAAAAATACATTTATAAGTATTTTCCATGTTTGTTAAAAGATTCAACATCACTTCTTTGAGCAAAACTTAATCTAAAAACATTTCAGAAGTTTCTGAAAGAGTATTCCAAAGATCAGGAGGATTTTCTTCGAAATTAAAACCTTTATTCATCTAGATAAAAGAAAAGATTTATGCATTAAGTTCAAAACATAATATGCTTATGTATGAAGAGCACCTAAAGCATTAAAATAAACAAATAAGAGAAATAAGAAAGATTACAAGTAAATTTTTAAACTTATTGTGCTTTAATCTTCCTTATTCTTATTCTTCTAATTAACTTAAATGTATTTGGTCTCCATAAAATGTTTCATGACCTCATCTCATGTTAATTTCTTTTAAGACATCAAAGGAAAAGGCATTAGTATTAACTTTGCTTTGTTTTTATCAAAATAAGGATTGTAATGTCCCTTCATTCAACAATCTCCCTTATTTTTATAATGATCGTATATATGGTGCTATTAGAAATCCATTAATCAGATTAGTCATTTAAGCACCCACAATCTTTAAACGTCAAGAAATATGAATATTTTGTTGGTTTATTTCCTACATCCAATCAGTTAGTTATAGCTTACTAACATAAATATTTAAATGCATTCTTTATCTTGCATATATTTAGATGTATATTATAAATTCCAACGAAATAAATATTCATTATAAATAAAATTCTGATGAGATCATAATTATGATATCATATTGCATTTATGTATTATCCCTAAATTGTTCTTAGTCATTTTTTTGTTGATATTGACATTAATAAAGTGTTAAAAAACTAGCACATGTTATATTTCTTCTATATGACGGAGGTATTCGATCTGATAGACTAAAGAATGGTGATACTTGAACAAAATTTTAGGTGCTTATTAGTGAAAAAGTTCACTAAGTTTGTAATATTCAGTTTCTAGAACATGCTTAGGGTTAGAACCCTAGATTAATGTGAATGAGCAATAGCATCGAGAGCATTTCGTTTACATACATATCATTAACATACACACATGAATTATATTTTGCACACATTGCAAAGATAGCATATACACCCAATTGACATATTCCATGGTATGAAATATTTAAAATGAACATGATGTGAATTGTGAATTGTTATATCTTGAATTTTGGTTTAATTGGATTTTAATTAGTAATTTGGAATTAATTGTCATTAATTGGGAAAGTGATGAATTAATATGTACATTTGGACTAGGAAAAATGTCTAGTAATATAAATTGACACATGGAAATTAGGATGACTAAGCATATAATTCAGTGACATCTAGCATAGATATATAAGTGACAAATGGATTAGTAATTAACTGACAAATGGACCAATTATTGTGTGACGTGCGGACCAATTATTAGGAGACCTATAGACTAACTAATAGGAGACATATGGCAGCTTAAGAGGTGGATTAATGGAAGTTTATTAAGTAGGAAAATGTCTTTCATGCCTTAAGATAAATGTCATGATCAAATGAAGACACTTAACGTGTTGATGAAGCAAGTTTTTGCAATAGAGTTTCTGTTACTTCCTTCGTTTCTCCACTGAAATTGCATCCATCTTGTCTTTTAATCGTATTTTAACCCTAGCTAGATTGTTACACAAAATCCACACTTTAATCGTTCACAAAATAGCCAAGAAACTAGCGTATTGTCACCTCCATCTTGCTGTTGAAACTAGCTCATTTTCATCTTGAGTTTGAGATGCAGCATGAATAAATGGAGGCCTAGGTTAATCTAAAGTTTTGAGCTAAATTTGGAAGCTTAAAATGCAAGTAACTTTCTAATCTTTATGACATGATTAATAACATGAGAATGATGCTTGAATTGGAATGAAATGTATATGATGTTGGTGGTGATATGTGCTAGAATATGTTGGATAAACTTGGATGTTTTTTGCTTGTTCTTGGTATATGCAAACTATGGGTACTAGGTTTATTCAAGGATGAATTAGATCTAGATTTGAAGTATAATGAAAGTGAATGTATGCCAAATGAAGATGTAAATATAGTGTTCTTGAATTGAGAAAGAACTGGGACTACTTGCATGATAATGTATAATAGTTTCTAGTTTGATTTTTGAACCATGAAAGACCATGATTTGTGAGCTATCAATTGAATAATTTTGAGCTGGATTTGGAGTATATTTCAGATCTAAATGAGGTTGCATAAGTGGAAAAATTTTAGTGTTGATGGGGTTTCTATGTATATGGAATTCGTGCAAAAATGAAGGAAGAAAGATGGAGCACGATCGTCACCTTTAGTACACGATCGTCACCTAAAAATTTGGGTTCTATCATAATCATGGCATAGTTCCTACGCTCATGGCCTATTATACAAGCTTCTATCACGATCATGGGAAGGTTCACCATGATCATTGGCTAGCATAATGAATGAAGTGATGTCTTTTAGGTGATATTTGAAACAACTAATGCTAAAGTACTTTATTACAGTGCATGTGTTCTTGATTAAGGCTTAAAACGAATCTAATTTGATGTTGAATAAGATGGTTGAGTGTTTAATAAGTTAAAGTTGTTAAATAATGTTATAACATAACGAAGAGAATGTTTGATAACAATGTATTTATGTTTGGAATGAAGGATTGCTAAAAGAATGAAGATGTTCTTGTAATGTAAGATGGGTTAAGAAATGAGAATAAGGACACATACCCGAGAAAGTCATTGATGTTCTCACTAGGATTTACTTATTTATATTTAAAATCTAGTTATTGAACTGTTAATGATCTGATTGTGTTAATTCCATACTTCAATGGTCCAAGGCGTTTGATATTTGAGAATGTATTGGGAGTGTTCGGATTGCATATGAAACTTAAATATATCTGTATACTCAAAAAAATGTTGAATGTCAGACTAAGGTCCGGGAAACATATGAATATGACTATGCATTATGAATAAATGTTATTGATGGCATATTTTGTGATTTGATGTATTACATTGATATACATGATCAGATAAAGGTGTTGTTATTGGATCGAAAACAAAAGCATGAAAGATTTAGTTAAATAGAGATTTCAAAACTTTTTCGAAATAAAAAATGCAGCAGAAATAACATAACCAAATCAACATGTTTCAGCTATACAAGATACAATATAAGGAAAATAATTTACATAAGAACAAGATGGTAGAAATATACTGACTCCTTGCTATAGCTTTGACTCCTCACTTTTGTATCCTATCCTTTGTCAATGTATCCTCTCCTTGTTATTGTATCCTTACAAATCCAATCTACCACTTGTTCTTCTTAGATAACTTGATTAACAAGATCCTTTGGTGGGAAAGGAGAAGAAATATTTTTTAGGAGATTTTTCTTAAAATAAAGAAGCAAAAAAATGAGACTCTTCTCATTCAAGTTTTGGCTATTTATGCATGAGAGGAGAGAGTGAGACCAAAAACAAAATGCAAGAACACTTCTTCTCCTCCGTGTCAATTTCGGTTATCATGAAAGAAAGATGTGACATGCATCCAATGCATCACTTCATTCTTTAATCAATCATAAAGAAGCCAATAAATAAGACTCTTCTCATTTGTTTAAGTGGCTATATGAAAAGACCAATAACCTAAATGAGACATTCTCATTTTTGATTAAAAATACATCAAATGCACCTCTTCCTTTCTTTAATGAACTGAATCTAAAAGGTTACATTACATGCGATCATTAAAAGACAACGATCAAACCATTCAATAATAAGATTAATACTTCATTTAATGGTGATAAAGCATGATAAAAACTATCTTTAATTTAGCAATTCAATGCTAAATGTATAGCTGCACATTTAGGTATAAAAAACCAAAATATGCCCTCCTTCTTTCTTTAATAACTTTGTTTCAATTTAAATTAATCAAATCAAACCAAAGTCAAGCCCAATATTAAATGTTCATTTGGGCTTCTAATTAAAGTAAGCCCAATATTAAATCATGGGTTTTAAAACCTCTGTTTATGTTTCTTACTTTGCTTGATAACCTTCCTAGAAGCCAAATGGGGAATCTAATTGGACTTATATAATTCAAGCTCCAATAAACACGGAATAAATTTAATCTCATTGGAATTAATTCCAGTTTATTAATCAAATGTGATTCCACTAAAGACAATTAGTTGAACTCTTGAATTACTAAATACTATGAGAATACATGTTTCAAATAAGATGTCCAATTGAAAACTTTATTATGAACCATGTTATAACTATCCACTCAATAAAGGGTAAAATTGTCGTTTTTCCCTTATGTTGTTATTTCCTTCTAGATCTCTCGTTTTACTCTATATGGTGATTAACACACAAGATCTCATCTTGGTGCTAAGACTTGATGGGTAGCTAGTCCATCAAACTACTGGGGCCAATTTAATCGTTAAACTCGGTAAAAACACCTAAAAGTGATGATATCACTATAAACTCTTTATTTGAGTGAATGCTCCCTGATATATGTTTCAATTAATAATTCTGACATGCAAACACTAGACTGATACTCTATATAAATCCATTCCGATCATATCAAAAATTATAATGAAACACATATGAGTTCACCACTCATCAAGATTATGGTTCGTAATAACAGAATATTAAAGTCTATGTTTTAAGATTAAAGTAACGGCCCACTTTATGCTTTAAAACATACTTGATTCTAGATTCATTTAATAGTTCCATTATCGATAGTCAACTGCTGTCATGGTATGAAACTCATCATTCCCTTGAAGTAAACTCTTTTACTGACATGGAGATAAATGGCAACACTGCAGTCTAAACCATAATCAAGTGATCAAGTTGATTATTCAACTATGAATCAACTAATTTAGATTCTAATGATATACATGTTTCCCATCTATCTCCATATATATACGTATTACTTACAAAAGAATCTTGGTACCTTATGATTAGATATATATAATGCTCATACGTTAAAAAGAAACCAAACTCTTTTATTTTATTAATAATAAATATTTTTCATTACAAAAGTAACAGGAAGAAAAATAAATTATATGTAAATACACTTGCTTTCCAGGGCACTGTATTTACATAACTCCAATAGTTGTGATCAGAGTGGTCAGTCTGAAAGAGCTTAAAGATCAATATGCACATAAAGAGCTATAGCCTCAGTGATTAATGAGCTCTATATCTACGATGTGTACGAGACAAAATGTCAAATGATCCCAATATCCAAAAAGGGTACGGGACAGTAATAGGCACTCGGTCACAACAAAATAAAAACAAAAGTGAAGTCTCATATGCATTTACATTTGTAATTATATGATTCTGAAAACTTTTCTTAATTGTAATGATATTATGATATGCCATATTTACATATTTTTTATAGTAGGATTGACTGGGATAGTTGGATAAATTATTTTGCAAAGGTTTGAATGAAATGTGTGACAATTCATGATGAATTGTTGAGATGAGGAATATTGTGCATTTGGTTTATATTTGAAATGTTTGATGTTCTGAATGATTGAGCACATCAATGATGGTTCACTCTCTACATTGGCAAAACTTTTCAAAATTGCAACGTGAATTTTTAGCTACGAGAGAGAGACTTAGTTCCTAATACACTTTAGAGGAATATTTTTGGAATTAAGAAATGCCTCAAAGGTCTAGTCAGCTGACATCTTTGGAGTTGTAGATTGTGTTGATGTAGTTTCTTGTTTCATGTAGATCTATTATAAAATGAGTAGTAAACTCTTCAAATACTTTTGATGATGTAAATATTTGTTTAATGAAATGTGCAGCTATAGCGTAAATTATGTTAGTAAATGAAACGGGAAAAATTGACCCTTTGAAACTTTGTAAAGTGTATGATGTCGTAATAAGTGTATATGACATCTCTAACATACCATTGCCATAGGATATGTTATTTAGTCCTCTAGATGCTTGGGTATATACTCTATGGTAGTGTAGTGTTACATTTTTGGTATCAAAGCAAGATTTGGCATCCATAGGGATATTAAGAACATTTAGACATAATATATAGTGATAGACTTGTATAGTGACCACAATTATTTTTTTTATAGTTCATCTGCTATAGGAGATCAAGTTGGAGAGTCAGATGACATAGAGTTTGTAGGAGCCAATAGAGAGTGTCTAGTAGCTGACGTTGACCAAATGCCTCCGAGAATTCCTGAGAAGGCTGGGAGGAGGTATGATAAGCTTAGAAAGTAGGGGCCTGTGGACTTCTACGAATGTACCGACCTTGCTGAGGTAAAAGGATGGTTAGAAAGGACTGAAAGAATATTTGATCAAATAGACTGCGGGTCTGATTGTTGGATCCGTTTCTGCAACCCAACTCTTAATCGAAACCATATAACGTGAGCGTAAACCGATGATGTCTCCTTATCCATCATCAATTTCCTAACCTGGCTTTCTTGCTTTGATGCCATAAATGTTGGGCCCCATTTCAGATGTCCAACTCTTGAACGAAATATCATAACATAAGACTTGAGCTATTTCCAATATCATATGACTCTTAAATCTTTACTTCATCATACTCTTTAATAGATCACTTACAACTAATTCTCATCATTCACAAAAAAACCCTATCTTTCTTTTTTCCATAAAATCTCACTTATGTGTATATATATATACAACAACAATTCATGTTCAAAGTTCATCCACTCAAGTGGATGACTTCTTCAAGTGTACTTAATTCCAGCTTAACCTCATCCTTAATTAAGTGATATTGCTACTCCACCTCATTCATACACAAATTCACATTTCAAAACCATACATAAATCTATATTTCATTAACATCATAAATTAAAAGTTTTACAAACTTCAATGGCCTTCCGAGCCATAATACAATATTTCACAAAATCCCAAAATACATAAAATGCTTGAACTATTATTACTCAACATACAACTACAGCCTTGCTTTAGATAAATTATTCCAAACAAAACAAAGCATGCAAATCTAGAGTAGTGCCTTGACTCTCTTTCACTCCATCTTTTTCTCATCACCTAGACATAGGGAAGAGAATGGGGGTGAGCATGAAAGCTCGTGGGTAACAGTTTATAATAAAAGATAAGCAAAAACTTTTGAAATCATTTTACTTGTCATAGAAAACTTTTATTGAGTATATAAACCACATGTTTCTCGAAATTCTTGTCAAATGTTCACAATAGTGCAAATCATGTATGCATTCATCATGTCAAACATATTATGATCACATAAGCATATCAAAATGGTTTGGAAGGTCTATAAATAGAACAAACAATCACATTTCCATAAAATGATCCCGTGAAGTCGTGAACAGAACGAACTAGCACAATCCCACTTAGTGGTTTTGTGTAGTCGTAAACATGAGGAAGTCCATAAAGGAGCTCCATGCCACTAACAGGCAGGCGGCAAAAGCCTTAAGTCAAAGTACACTTGACATCATAATGGACCAAATCAAACCCATATAACATGTATTTCATAATCTTGTAACTTGTTGCCCAAAATGGTACATTTTCTTGAAAACTTACATTTTCAAATGCTTGCTATATTAATCTTGAAAGTCCATTCTTGAAAACATGATTTCATAAACATGCATCTTTTCCAAAAAGAATCATTTTCAAAGTCATTTCATAAATCAATCAACACAATTCATGTAGCGACATATAAAAATTTCACAATTCAAACAAGAAGCCATAAATGCAACACTTATGATGCAATTTAAAAATCGTTAAACTTTCTTGATTCAAAGAACACTTTTTGTGGCTTATTAGTTAATTATAAACATGTACCCACCTTGATTTCCTTGCTTATATCCTTGCTCAAACATGCCTCTTCTCTTGTTCCTCTTGCTTCTTTGATCCCTTTATACAATAACAAAAGTCCCACTCCTTAAGGTTTTAAATTGAAAATCCCTCAAGCACAATCATTGAAATTGGTTCTAGAATACTTAAACTGAAGCATTTTCCAAACTCCATGGACTAAAATCCTTTCAAAAATACAAAAGTATCAAAATGGTCTTACCTTCATTCTTCACCAAATGAAGGGATCCTTAGCTCAAATGGAAGCTTTTTTCTTCCTCTTCCTTTTTCTTTTCTTAGACAGCTTCAAAATCTTTCTTGAGGACTAAGAAAAATCAAACCCTAGCTTGTTTTCTCTTCTTTCTCTTTCTCTCTCATTTTCAAAATTCTCTACTTCTTATCCTCCCATTAATGTTTTTCTTCTTCATTTATAAGCAAGACAACATTTCTTCTTCCAATTATACCCTTAATGATTAAGAATTGTCCCATCTGCCCTTCCA
Organism: Erythroxylum suave; assembly: GCA_027563595.1. Lineage (NCBI taxonomy): Eukaryota > Viridiplantae > Streptophyta > Magnoliopsida > Malpighiales > Erythroxylaceae > Erythroxylum > Erythroxylum suave. Next base: position 13,430 of record JAOSBN010091945.1, read on the forward strand.
TTTATTCCTTAAGTCTTCTATACTCAAGTGTCTTCCCAACAGTACCCTTGAACATTCTGACTTAACACTTTATTCTGGTAAAATGTTCTCTATTGTCTTACATGTCCAATGGTTCAGTAATCAAGTCATTTAAGTTTCTAGAGAAGAAGTTATGGCTAGAAGAATCAAACATGTTTTTGTCCTCAATCATACTGAACTTATCTCGGGACAAATGGTATAACTTTCAATATATTTCAAAAATTACAAGTATTCTTTCTTCTCTTCCAGAACCTCTTCAGGTCTCTTGCACAACGTATTCTTTCTGCTAACGTAGCCTTTCCAGGCTCTCAGCCTTGTCTTTCTCTCACTAGAAAGATAGTGTGAGCTTTTGTTACAATAGGGTTAGCTCTCTAAGTATCACACTACAGAATTTCTCTTTTCTAAGTAAGAACTTGAAAACTCAGAGATCAAATAATTTCTCAAGAGTGGTTGGATTTAGATCATCTTAGAACGAGTTCAAAAAGGACTTATAGGTCTATAACTTTTATGAAGACCTCCAAGACAGATTCTATCTTCTGTGTTTTGCCTATCGTCAGCGTTTTCAACTTCGTCTGTCTTTCCTATCGTCTGTCTTTCCTTTTGTCTATCTTTCCTATCATCTATCTTTCCTTGCGTTTGTGTTATAACGTGTCATCACAGATGATTCCTTGCATCTATCTTTCCTTGCGTCTGTGTTATGACGTGTCATCACAGATGATTCCTTGCGTCTGTGTTATGAAGTGTCATAACAGATGATTCCTTGCATCTGTCTTTCCTTGCGCCTGTGTTATGACGTGTCATCACAGACGATTCCTTGCATCTGTATTATGACGTATCATCACAGACAATTCCTTGCATTTGTGTTATGACATGTCATCACAAACGATTCCTTACATCTGTGTTATGACGTGTCTTCACAGACGATTCCTTGTATCTGTGTCATGATGTGTCATCACAAGCAATTCCTTGCGTCTGTGTTATGATGTGTCATAACAGACGATTCCTTAGGTCTGTGTTACTTGCGTCTGTGTTCCTTGCGTCTGTTTCTGACGTCATCACAGATAATTCCTTTCGTCTGTGTTTTCCTTGAGTTTGTGTTTCCTTGTGTCTGTTTCTGACGTCATCATAGACGATTCCTTTTATTTGTGTTTTCCTTGAGTCTGTGTTTCCTTACGTCTGTTTCTAACGTCATCACAGACGATTCCTTTCATTTGTGTTTTCCTTGCCTAAGGCCTTATGCCTTATAACCTTAAGTGTCATACCCAATTGCCCTTACGCAATCTTACAACTTTAATACTTCAATTCAATTTATCTATGTCATAAAATCTTAACAACATTAACATAATAATTAACTCCACAAAATAATCCCCTAAGGACCTCATAATTTATTTAAATCATGCTTATTTCTCAAGAAAAAAATTAGGGGGCCAACACTGATAAGAAGTTTGACTATGCGATCTCACCACTGTAAGGTCTAGCATATCAATAGGGGAAGATTATTCCAGGTTGTGCCATCAAGCCTTGTAATTTAAAGTGGGAAGATTTTCTGAAGGTGTTTTGAGATAATTATATGCCCAAATTTTGCCTTGATAAAAAGATGAAGGAGTTTTTGGATCTGAAATAAGGTAGTCTTACAATAGCTGATCATGAGATAGGATTTAATGAATTAATGGGATATGCAACCACATTGATTCTAACTAAGGAGGAAAAATGTAGGATGTTTAAAGATAGGCTGAATATGGAGATTAGAATGAGGTTAGCTTTTACAAACCTAAGCAGTTTTATTGAGTTAAGAGCTGCCTCGATCAAAATAGAATAGTTATTAAAAGATGGTCAAGTAGAGTCTAAATAGGAGTTTAAAGTGAAGAGACAGGGTGAATCTCAAGCTAAATATTGAAGTAGGTTTAATAAATTCCCGAATAGATCATTTTAATCCCAGACTAGATCGAGACATCAAGGTTTAAACCAAAAGGTGGTTTTGTTCAGGGTGGTAGAGGTAAAGGACAAGTATCAGGAGGGCAATCACAACAAATGCCTATTTGTGAACATTATGGCAAGAAACATGGTGTGGAATGTTAGAAGTTATTAGGAGCTTGTTTCCATGGTGGTTTTTTTTAGCATCAAATTAGAGATTGTCCCGAGACTTAGGGACTAGAGTCTGGAATGAGAGGAAGATCGGTAGTTGAGACAAGTGTCTAGCAGAGCAGAGCAAATGGAGTAGGATAGAGAGGCAGAGGTAGAGGCAGAACATATTAAGCACATCCTAGTGTCAAGACTGAGGTGTAGAGTAACCAGCCACAGTCTCAGGATAGGATATATGCCATTACTAGACAAAAGGCACAAAACTCCCCAAATGTAATAGCAGGTGTGTTGAATGTCTTTAACTTTGAAAGATTTGCATTGGTAGATCCAGGATCTACATATTCATTCATCATACCACATTTGGCATCTAAGCTTCATTGTGAGAGAGAAATGTTGAATTATAATTTAAAGTTAAGTGATTGGAGGGTGTGTAAAGGGTGTATCATTTAGGTTGATTAGATGGAGTTGAAAGTCGATTTGATAATATTGCAGTTGAGAGAGATAGACCTTGTCTTAGGTATGGACTAGCTTACTGCACATAGGGCTATGATGAATTGTTATAATAAAGAAGTCATTCTTGAATCCCCTAATTCGCCAAGAGTAGTATTTCGAGAAGTTAGTTAAGATGTTCCATCATCCATGAGTGCTTTAAGATTGATTCGAGGTGTGTATAAGGCTTAATTAGCTTATGTGATGGATACCAGGAACTGTTGGATCGAAAATGAGTTCATGCTTAGTTTGGCTAAACAATAGATTTCAAAAACTTTTTTCAAAATCAGAACACAATGGAAGCATAAACACCAAATCAACATGATTTTAATCCATATATGATATGGCATAGAAAATTAAAAAAATTAGAACAAGATCGAATTATTATTGACTCCTTATTATAGCTTTGACTCCTTACTGTTGTGTCCTCAACCAATCTAATCTACCACTTGTTCTCCTTAGATAACTTGGTTAATAAGATCCTTTGGTGGGAAAAGAGAAGAAAAATGTTGAAGGTTTTCTTTACTTTGTTGAACAGGTTGGGAGAGCAAATTGAGAGCCAAAATCACGCACACTTTTATTTAGAATCAAAGCTAAATGAATTGTGTCCTTACAACTACAACACTTAAACAGTTTTGGGAGAGAGTGAAGAGCCAAAATAATGCACCATTCATTTAGTAAGAATCCTAAATGAGTTGTATGTTTTCTATCTTTTAAAACCAGCCATTAAACTATTTAATGATGAGCATTACTAAATCCTACATCTTTGTAGAATTCAATTTTGCTAATTTTTTTAAATTTTGTTTCAATTTAATTAATTATTCAAATCAAAAGTCAGGCCAATACTAAATGTTCCTTTGGGCTTATAATTAACAGTTAATTAGTATAAGCCCAACATTTAATTTTAGGCTTCAGACCCAATTTAATTAACTCTTAATTAAATTGTTCTGGCCTTGTTAGCCCAAATCCAATTCAGTTAGCTCTCTCCTTTCTATCTCATTTTTTTCCGGTGACCTCCGTTTATTTTTCTTACTTTCCTTGATAACCTTCCCACAAGCCAAGTGGGGAATCTAGATGGACTTAAATAATTCAAGCTCCAACAAGACCAGAATTAATTTAATCTCATTAAAATTAATTCTGATTTATTTACCAAATGTCATTCAACTAAAGGCAATTGGCTAAACACTTGAACTACTTAAAATTACAAGAAAATGTGTTTCAAAAATATTAATTTGATCTCTAACCGCAAACTTTAGTATCAACCACGCTATAGCCATCTGCACAATAAAGGGTAAAATTACCATTTTGCCCTTATGTTGGATTTTCCTTCTAGATCTCTCGTTTCACTCCACATGGTGATTAACACACAAGATCTAATCTTGGTGTTAAGACTTGATGGATAGCTAGTCCATTAAACTACTGGCATCAGTTTAATCACCAATCTATGTAAAACATCTATAAGTGATGATATCCCTATAAACTCTTTATTTTGAGTGAATGTTCCCTAATGCATGTTTCAATTAATAATTCCAACATGCAGACACTGTATTGATACCCTATAAAAATCCATTTTGATCATATCAAGAATTATAACAACACATACATGAGTTCACCACTCATCAAGATTGTGGTTCATAATAAATGAATGTTAAGGTGCATGTTTTAAGATTAAAGTAACGACCTACTTTTTTCTTTAAAAACATACATGATTCCAAATTCATTTAAGAGTGTCATTACAAACATTCAACTACTATCATGATTTGAAACTCACCATTCCCTTGAAGTAAAGTCCTTTACTTACACGGAGGTAAATCGTAACACTACAGTTTAAACTATAACCAAGCGACTAACTTGATTATTCTACTGTGAGTTAATTAATTTAGATTCTAATAATATATATGTTTTCTATACATTTCCATGTATATGTATATTACTTTCAAAGGAACCTTAGTACCTTACGACTAATGATATTATTCTCATACAAATAAAACCAAACTCTTTTGTTTCACTAATAATAAATATTTTCATTACAATATTATAACTGGAAGAAAATTAAGGTATATGTGTTCGTGACCCACAAGTGCACGGTTGTTGAAGTGATTAATAAATTGGTGAGAACCGATTTGTGTCCATATAACGGTGCTTGGAATCGAATTAGGTGAAATTTTGGAAATTTAAAAGCAATGTAAAGAATTATTAAAAACTCAAATGAAATAACTACACAATTCTATACAACCAAAATAACTATGAATGTGACATATCTATGCAATAACTAATTAAGAAAAGAATGCATCAATTGACTAATTAAAAGGATTAACTTCAATAGGGAATGACTTTCTCTTAGGGAATGATATTTTTTCCAACCTTAATTTTGAATTAGCTATCCTCCACAATGAAAAATCCTAACCTTGTATATGAATTTTAAGAGTAATTAATCCCCTTCTCCCGAAGATGAATTAATCTATCTACTCTAGACATCACTTAGTAATCCCTTACTTAAGTTCTTCCTATAGTTTCTTAAGTTCCAAACTCAATCCTTGTATTTTCACCTCCTAGGTTTCTTAGGTCTCCCAACTCACAAGAAATTCCTTCACTCTTCTAGCAAAAGCCCTTTTTCGAAAGGTGAATTTATAGTAAGCAAACTTCCAATGGCCCAAAGTAAGAAAAATTAAACCCAAGGAAAATCAATAAGTGTATGAATATTCAATCATAGATTCCAGAAAAATTAATATTAAAGCATCATCAAAGCATCAAATCCCTAAGAGAAATTAAGGTTTTAGCCACAAATCATCATGCCAAGCAATTCATTAGCAAAAACCCTGAACAAACTCATAAAGAAACTAAATAAAAAAAAACGTTGTGAATGGAATGGAGCTGTTGCATTTTTTACTGGTGGAGGCTACGTGCGTGAATGGAGTGAAGGCTGCATTTTTTTTCTACTAAAGGCTCTCTCTTCTCTGAAGGTTGCGTAGCTTTTTGCATGAGTGGAGGCTGCGTTTTTTTTTGTGTGGAGCTTGGGTGAGTAGAGACTTTATTGTTTTCGTCTGGAGATTAGGTGAGTGGAGGCTTTGTAGGTTGCATGTGGAGCTTAGGTGAGCAGAGGCTGTGTTGTTTTTCTCTGCCTCCCTGCTGGTGCTCTCCTGTCTTTTTCTGCTTTTTAAATATAAAAAACCCTCTTTTGCATTTTTCTTTTTCTACTCTGCTTTTTATGCATCCCAAATTTGCTATCTTTTTGCTCTATTTTTACTCAAAGATAATATAAAAACAACAATTTAGCATAATATCTATCCCAAAATTTTGCACAATTCACCTACATTAATGCATCAAATAAAAGATAATCCACTGCCAAAAGGATATAGGATTGTCCACAAGATTTGGAAATGGTCCCATGAAGTCGATATCCCACAAATCGAAGAGTTCTACCTCAAAAATGTTGGTTAAAGGGAGCTCATGTCATTATGAGATATTACCCATATGTTGACGTCAGTCACACATCTTAGTGAAAGCATAGTAGTCCTTATGAAGTGTAGGCCAATAGAAACCAGATTGGAGAAATTTTGTTGCTGTTCTTGTTGGGCCAAAGTGACCTCCATATGGTGATGAATGACAATGCTCCAAAGCTGCTTGGACTTCATCTTCCAGAATACATCTTCGAATCTGTAACACCCCACTCCTGCAAGGACCTGAACCCGACATTGTGGGTGATATCCGAGTCTCTGCCCTGCGAGGGTGACGTGCTAAAGCACTCAATCATTCAGAAATTGGTGTAAAAACTTTTTTCTTTGTTTGTTTTCTTTAAAAACCACAATCACACATATTCAATATGTGGAAATTTATAACCAATTCGGGCCCACTTTTAATTATAAACATTTTCAATCACAACAATACAATCATCAGAGTTTCAATAGTCATTTGGGCCCATACTTTCATTTCATAAACTCAAAATCACAATTTGTTATTACACTTTGATCAATCTCTTTTGAAAACCTTTGCAATTGGAAAGTTATATACAACAAATATATTCAAATACACAAGATACGGTCATTGCGGAAGACTTAATTTGGTACAAGAATAAAAAAATACAATACAAACGCAAACTGATCCCGACCTCTACCCTTCACTTATGCTGTAAGTATACTCCCGTTAGCCTAACGGGGTATTCTTCTGATCCTGAAAAATAATTGCAAATTTTGGGTTAGTTTTGCGAACTCAATGAGTGACCATCATCAATGGCTCACCCAGTCACATAACACATAACACACAATCACATTCACAACAATTCACATTTCACAATCAATTTCAATTTAATCATTCATATTATGCATATGAAATGTGTATGAGACTCACTTTCCCTTTGTTACTTTGTTGTGACTGAGTGCCTAAATTGTCCCATATAGGGCTCATTGATAACTGTCCCTTATTTGCTTGGGGGATACAGGGCTCATTAAACGTTAAGCCTAGGCTCTGATTCACTTTCTGAGCTCGAGGCTCTTTTTCACATTTTGAGCTTTAAGCTCTGATCGGTGGCTACTCTAGTCACAACTTCATTATGTTTCATGCATTCATGAATTGGAATTTATCAATCACATTTGCATATTCTCATTTAATCACATTCATATATCATCGGACCTTAGTCCGACATTCAACATTAAAATTGAGGAATCACTTTTATTCATATGCAAATGCACATTCAAACACATTTATCATCGGACCGTGGTCTGGCATTTAACAGTCAAATTATGCACACTTATTTCATCTCATTCACATACAAGTAGCACTTCAATATCCCAATCAAACATCACAATCATTGAACCTTCTATCCGGAATCAACAATCAAGATGCATTCATATCAACATTCAGTAGTCAATTAATATAAAATCAAACCAATCAAAACAAACAATGAAATGAGACCATCTAGGTCTACTCACAATACGCTCCAGATTAGCATTTGCTTCCAATTTCTAGGAACGTCTGAATGCAGACACTTAACCTGTACAACCCATTTATGCAAGACACCCATTTCACACTCATTAATAATTACACACGTATAAGCATTATTCATGCACAATGTCTGATTGGACTATGTACAATGCATGCTCAATGACAAACTTGAGTATTGTAACAAACTTCACATCTTATGCACATTCCCATTTCATTACTTAATCACTCATCTGTTCATTGAATTACAACCTCAATCCTTTGGTACTTTGATATCAATAACTCATTCACTACTTTACCGATATAATCCCATATATGACTAGTGAAGAGGAAAACAAAGTATATCTCTATGTATATATCCTTATCAACTTTTTGTTTCAAACTCAATATTTGCTCTAACTATCACTTTAATCATTCTTTCACACCACTGCACACTTTCATTGATCTTTCAACTCCCAAAACTAGTTTATCACTATCATATAATATTCCAGTCATCAATCCAAAGAAAATCACTATGTACGGTACACTAAATCTCCTTACTCATTTTCCAGTAAATAAGAATATCACTGTTCATAACCATTTAGCAGTGAACTAATGATGCATGCTTCATTTCATACAAAAACTACATAATCATAACAAGCTTACTTCTTTAAAGCTCTAATCTTTACAAAATAACGTAACCCTAATCTCTCATGCACCCATGTACATCAACCTGAAATTTGACAGGGAGGCTCGGTCTTTCTTGGAATGAAAGAAAGGAATATCCAAGTAGAAGTGGGAACAAATAGAGAAAAGTAAGGTTTAGCTTCAGCAAATATTTGATGAAAAGCTCTAGGTTGGGGGATTTCTAAAGAAAGAAGTTTTAAGAAGGATAAAGACAAGGACAGTAACTTATCTTTTATAGGCAAATACAGATCTGAACTAGCTATGACACCTGTCTAATTCTTATCTACTTATCCACTTCCCTTTATCTAAACTCACTTAAGTATAATTTATACTTAAGTTTATGACTCAGTAATACTACTGCAATCACAAGTCATAACCTCTTACTCACGTTCAGATTTTTCTTATAGCACATCATTTCAGGTCAACTTTACATTCTCTTCTTGACCCCAACACTGAAGTCATTTTGTAAAACTTTTCTTTAGAAACATATTTCCCTATGTCATATGTCTCCATTGACACCAAAATCATTTAATTTGGTTCTGTCCTCAATCATATTGAACCTTTTTCTATTGGGGCAACTAGCATAACTTTCACTAGAGATGTTAGATTTAAATCATCTTATAATGATTTCAAAGAGGACTTATAGGTCTATAACTCTCTTGAAGACCTTAAAGACAGATTTTATCTTCTGAAGGGTCAAAAAAGAGATAGAAGATAGGTACAGACGAAGCCAAATGGAAAAAAGACAAACAAAATGGGAAAATTGCTATAACTTTCCCTACATATATTAGATTAAGGTGTTCTTTACATTGTTCAAAAGAGGACTTCAAGATCTACAACTTTCATGAAGACCTCAAGAACAAATTCTATCATCTGAAGAGTCAAAGATGGACCAGACGATACAAAATGAACAGTATATAGAAGAAGAAGTCTCAGTCCCTTAGGCAGAAAGCAGACGAATGTGATAAGCAGAAGAAGCAATAAGCAGACAAATGCAAAAGTAGACGAATGCTAGAAGTAGATGAAGCAATAAGCAGATAAATGCCAAAAGCAGATGAAGCAATAAGCAGAAGAATGCAAAAGTAGACGAATGCCAAAAGCAGACGAAGCAATAAGCAGACGAATGCAAAAGCAAACGAATGCCAGAAGCAGACGAAGCAATAAGTAGATGAATGCAAAAGTAGAAGAATGTCAGAAGCAGAAAACGCAATAAGCAGATGAATTTCGTTAGAAGTAGACAAAGCAGAAAGGCAGAAGAAATTTGCCAGAAGGTGGACGCAGTAGAAAGGCAGACGAAATTCTTTTACTTCAGAAAGTAGATGAAGCAGAAAGGCAAACGAAATTCGTGTACTTTAGAAAGTAGACAAAATAGAAAGGCAAATGAAATTCATCAGAAAGTAGACGAAACAAAAAGGCAGATGAAATTTTTCAGAAAGTAGACGAAGCAGAAAGGCAGACGATAGGTAAAAAGATAAATGATAGGCAAATCACAGATGATGCGTCTTTCCTTGCGTCTTTGTTTTCCTTGTGTCTGCGTTTTGCTGACGTCATCACAAACGATGCGTCTGTGTTTTCCTTGCATCTATGTTTTGGTGACTTCATTAAAGACGATGCGCAAAACACAGACGATAGGTGGTCAACTTAAGATGAAGAAAAGTCAACCACAGATAATTCGTCTATACATACGATATGTCTATGCTCCTGAACATCTCCCCCTTATTAAGACCATAACTTTCTACTCCACCATCTATAACTCCCATACTAAATATTCTTAGTAAACTTCTTCAACACATTTTTCTTCTCTAATTCCAACACTTAGATTTTATTTCTAGTCTTCCTACTCCATTTCATTCTAATCATTTGTTATAACCACAACTCTCAATCTATCCCATTACTATTTACTATAGCCAAAATGTCAATGAGTACATGTACAATTATTTTCATTTGTGCAAAGACTCAAATTCACATGCATGTATGCTGACATTCCGCTGAGCTTAAAATGCAAATTTTTCTAACTCTCTCATTTCCATACTCCTCGTTATTGAAATCTAGGTTCTAATCCTTAATATGGGGATGGGATGTTATAGAATCACTTGATCGGGGCCTCTCTTGAACAGTAAAGGCTCATCCTATAAATAACTTTTCACATCAAATAGGAACTTTTTCTTTTAAGATGGATTTAAATATGGATGAATGAAACATGTAGCTAAATGATTCACCACATCGACAAACCATGGAAGCTTTTCACTAACTCTGAATAACTCCTCATCCACAAAAGTCTTTTGGATAGGTATTGGTAGCTTTGATTCCTCAAGCTCTAATCAAGATAGATGGTTGGCAACTGTATTTTCTATCCCTTTTTTGTCATTGATCTCCACATCAAACTATTGCAGAAGCAGAACTCATGAGTCGTGGCTTGGCATCTTTCGTTGCAAATAAATATCAGATTGCCATATGATATGTGAAAACCACAACCTTGGACCCAATAATATACTACTGAAACTTGTCCAAATCAAACACAAATGCCAACATTTCCTTTTCTGTAGTAGTGTAATTTGGTTGGGCATCATCCAACGTCTGACTAGAGTAGTAGATAACTCTAAACACTTTCTCTTGCCTTTGGCCTAAAGCTGCTCCCACTAGGAAGTCATTCACATCACACATAATTTCAAATGGTTGTTTCCAATCAACTGTGATCATCATAGGTGTTGAAATCAACTTTTTCTTCATCAACTCAAAGGCCTTCAAGCATTTCTCGTTGAATTCAAATTTCACATCCTTCTCTAAGAGATTGTAAAGGGGTTTAGCGATCCTAAAGAAGTCTTTAATGAATCTCCTATAAAACCCTGCATGTCAAAGGAAACTATGGACCTTTACATTTGTCGATGGAGGAAGCTTTTCAATAATTACTGTTTTGGCTCGATCCACTTCAATGCCATGGGCAAATACTTTGTGACCCAACACAATTCCTTCCCTCACCACAAAATGGCATTTCTCCCAATTGAGCACCAAGTTGGTATCCTGACATCTTTTCAACTCTAGGGAAAGATTATGTAAGCACTTATCAAGTGAATCAACAAAAATAGAAAAATCATCCATAAAGACTTCCATGAAATTCTCAACCATATCAGAAAAGATAGGCATCAAGCAGTACTAAAATGTAGCAGGAGCATTGCAAAGACCAAAATGCATGTGCCTAAATGTAAATGTGCCGAAAGGAAAAGTGAATATGGTCTTTTCTTGATCTTCAAGCGCTATGGCTATTTGGATATATCCTAAATACCCATCTAAAAAATAGTAAAATGCATGTCCAACAAGTCTATCCAGCATCTGATCTATGAATGGCAAAGGAAAATGGTCCTTCCTAGTTGCTTTGTTCAACTTCCTATAATCCATGCAAACCCTCCATCCAGTGATTGTACTAGTGGAAATAGTCTCATTGTTATCATCTTTAACTACAGTGAATCCACCTCTTTTAGGAACAACCTGAGTAGGACTAACCCATGAACTATCAAAAATTAGATAAATGATTCCATCCTTAAGCCGTTTTTGAATTTAGTTCCTAACTACTTCCTTCATTACTGGGTTCAATCTTCTTAGAAGTTCAATGCTAGGGGTAAATGACCCCTCCATAAGAATTTTATGCATTACAAAAAAAGGTCTAATTCCCTTAATGTCTGAAATTGACCAACCCAATGCATTTTTTAACTCCCTTAACACCCTAAGCAATTTTTCATCTTCTAAAAGAGTTAATGAAGATGAAATAATGACAAAAAAAATTTGATTAGCAACCAAGAATGCATATTTCAAATTTTTAGGTAAGGGTTTCAGATCAATCAATGGGTGAACATCTTTCACCTCACCAACAACATTTGCATCAATCACATAAAACCAATGCTCAGTTTGATCAAAATTATGCAAACATTTATAGGAATCCAATACCATCGTAAAACAAATATCCTGATCATCCATAGCATCTTTTCTAAACATACCTTCCAAATATGTCAATAATGGGTCTTTAGATATAAGGGAAGGAAAAGATGTTACCACACAAGAGGATATGACATCCACTCGGTTGCAAGTCGGGGTATCACTTGGATGTTTGAGTGATCTGTATATGTTGAACCTCACCTCTTGACATTTACAAGCAAGGTTAGATCCCCTTATTGCATATCAATCACTGCACCTCCGGTAGCAAAGAATGGTCACCCAAGTATGACCGGGATCTCCTTATCTTCTTCCATGTCTAGCACCACAAAGTCTATAGGAAGAATGAATTTACCTACAAGAACAAGAACATCTTCTACAATACCTCGAGGATAAGTGAGAGAACGGTCGACTAATTGGAGGCAAATTGTCGATGGCTTGACTTTTCCTAATCCCAGCTATTGGAAGATTGAAAGAGGGATGAGATTTATGCTTGCCTGTAAATCACAAAGCACTTTACCAAAATATGTGTTGCCGATCTCACATGTAATTGTGAAACTTCCCGGATCTTTCAATTTCTGCGGTAACTTTCTTTACAAGACTGCACTACACTCCTTGGTCATCAGTACCATCTCATAGTCTCCAAATCTCCTCTTTTCGCTAACAATGACCTTGATGCATTTTACTTTATTCATTATTTGTTCAATAGCTTTAATCAAGGGAATGTTGATCTCAATGTTATTAAAGACTTCAAGGAATTTTACGAATTGATCATTAATTTTCTTCTGTTGAAATCTTTGAGGTTATGGCAGCTTAGGGATGATTTTTGTTTGCAGTTACTCTTCTAGTTTCTTGTTCAAATTAACTTCCTTCTCAACTTATGTAGGTGCACTTGCTTCTTCACAATTATTCTTTCCTTCATTATTATTGGATTGAGTGGAGCTCTTTTCTTTAGGTTTCACCTCTTCCAATTCTTTTCCACTTCGAAGAGTTATGGCCTTTTACTGCTCACTCAGGTTAGTTTCAGTATTATTTAGAAATGTCCTTTGAGTCAAATTCCCAACAGCATTTGCAAGTTGTCCCATTTGGACTTCCAAACCCTTCACTGAAGTCCTAATACTGATTTTAGCTAATCCATCTCTCCTTCTCGTTCTTATAGAAACGGTTCCTTGTCTCAGTTACAAAAGTGCCAATTATTTCTTCCAAGGAGGGTCTCTGTTCCACTGGTGGTGGTCCATATCCAGGTGGGTGAGGCTTGTTCCATTAAATACCATAGTTATATTACTCCTTAGAGTTGTAGCCTTGATCATATTGATTTCCCATTGGTTATGAATTAAATCCCAAGCTCCTTCGGTTAACAATCTCGGCTTGTTCCACCCCCTCATCATTGGTGTAGAATGATTGACTAGTAGCTGCCACCAGCTTATTTTGTCTTTCCTTTGACATGAATTTTAAATATTGATTGGATACAGTTGCCAATTGAGCAGATCACTGAGTTACTTGGTCCACTTTTAAAATTCCTCTCTTTCCATTAGTCCTCTCGGAGGGCCACTTGTAGTCGTTCTAAGCCGTATCTTCCAGTAATGCACATGCTTCTTGGGATGTTTTTCTCATCAGTGTACCACCTGTTGCTGCATCTACAATAGTTCGAGTCTGGCCATTCAACCCGTTGTAGAACATTTCCACCTATACCCACTCTTGATATCCGTGATATGGACAGTTTCTCAAGAGGTCTTTGAACCTATCCCAAGCTTCATGCAATGGTTCCAAGTCATGCTATCTAAATGTACTAATCTCAGATCTTAACTTCGCATCTTTACTAGGTGGGAAAATTTTAATCAAGAACTATTGTGCCACCTCCTGTCAAGTTCACATTCTATCAGAAGAAATTGAATGAAGCTAGTCCTTTGCCTTGTTTTGAAGAGAAAATGGGAACAAAGTGAGCTTAATGTCATCATACGTTTCCCCTTCAGTCTTGATAGTGTCACATAATTCTTGGAAGCTTGCAATATGACCATTTCGATCCTCCATTGGTGCCCCTCCAAACTAATTTGTTTGAACCAAATTGATGAGTCCAGGTGAGATATGAAAATTTTGAGCATGAACATTCGGTCTTTCGATACTGTGATAATTGTCTACCACTGTAGGCTGGAAATATTCTCTGATAGGACGTTAGGGTAATTGTTCATGTTCATTTCCATTATCTCCTCTTCCATCTCCTCCATTCAAATTAGTTTCATTAAGTCTAACCTCCAACTGAGCTAATCTTTGAGTCATTTCATTCCTCTCTCTTTAAATTATTTGAAGTTCTTCTGCTTGATTTTCCATTTTCTTTTGCTGACAAATTGACTTTACTATTTTTTCCAACTCTGGGTTCAAATGTCTTTCTTGCCCTCTAGTGATTTGGGGCATACAACCTTTTTCACACAGGTTGCGCAAGAAAATGAGAATGCAAAAAGAAAAAGAAACAAATAAGTTACCCTAAGGATAAAAAGAAAACCAACAAGTAAATATCAAACTAGCTATACAAACAAAAATTCAAACATTAATCCCCGACAACGGCGTCAAAAACTTGTTCGTAAACTATAAGTGCACGGTTGTCAATATGAGTAATAAATCGGTAAGAACTGAGTCGTGTCCACAGGGATTACAAGAAAGTTCAATTCTATGCTAGCTAACAGTGTTTGGAATCGAATTGGATGAAATTTTGGAAATTTAAAAGCAATGTTAAGAATTATTAAAAACACAATTGAAATAATTACTCAATTCAATGCAACCAAAATAACTATGAATGTGACATATCTATGCAATAACTATCAATTGACTAATTAAAAGGAATAACTTCAATAGGGAATGACTTTCTCTTAGGGAATGATATTTTTTCCAACCTTAATATTGAGTTAGCTATCCTCCATAATGAAAAATCCTAACCTTATATGTGAATTTTAAGAGTAATTAATCCCCTTCTCCCAAAGGTGAATTAATCTATCCACTCTAGACATCACTTAGTAATCCCTTACTTAAGTTCTTCCTAGAGTTTCTTAAGTTCCAAACTCAAACCTTCTATTTTCACCTCCTAGGTTTCTTAGGTCTCCCAACTCACGAGAAAATCCTAGCTAAAATTCCTTCAATATTCTAGTAATAGCCCCTTTTCAAAAGGTGAATTTATACCAAGTAAACTTCCAATGGTCCAAAATAAGAAAAATTAAACTCAAGGAAAATCAACAAGTGTATGAATATTTAGTCATGGATTCCAGTAAAATTAATATTAAAGCATCATCAAAGCACAAATCACAAGAGAAATTAAGGTTTTAGCCAAAAATCATCATGCCAAGCAATCCACAAGAAAAAACCCTGAACAAACTCATGAAGAAACTAAATAACAGAAGAAAAAATTGTTGCGAATGGAATGGAGTTGTTGTGTCTGTTGCTGGTGGAGGCTACGTGCATGAATGGAGTGAAGGCTACTTTTTTTTGTCCTGCTGGAGGCTCTCTCTTCTCTAAAGGCCACTTAGCTTTTTACGTGAGTGAAGGCTGCATTGTTTTCGTCTGGAGCTTAGGTTAGTGGAGGCTTTGTTGTTTTCATCTGGAGCTTGGGTGAGTGAAGGCTTTGTGGGTTGCATGTGGAGCTTGGGTGAGTGGAAGCTACGTTGTTTTTCTCTGCCTCACAGCTAGTCCTCTCTTGTCTTTTTTACTTTTTAAACACACCAAACACTCTTTTGTGTTTTGATTTTTCTACTTTGGGTTTTGTGCATCCCAAATTTGTTATCTTTTTGCTCTATTTTTCCAAAAAGTTCCTAACACTCAAAATAATATTAAAATAGCAATTTATCATAATATATATCCCAAAATACTGCACAATTCACCTACACTAATGCATCAAATAAAAGCCTATCAGTATCTCTATCAACATTTAAATAAACTTGCTTTTTAGGGCACTATATTTACATAAACCTAACAGGAACAAACAAACCATTCAGGATATTCCAATTGATAGGAATTTTAAATATGTTTTTCCTTCTAAATTATTAGGTTTACCCCCAGAAATGGAAGTAGAGTGTACTATTGACCTTGTTCTAGGTACTGCTCCTATATCAATTCCTTAGTATAGGATGGAACCTATGAAACTTAAGGAACTTAAGAACCAAACCTAACAGGAACAAAAAAACCATTCAGGATATTCCGATTGTTAGGAATTTTAAGTATGTTTTTCCTTCTGAATTATGAGGTTTACCCCCAGAAACAGAAGTAGAGTATACTATTGGCCTTGTTCCAGGTACTGCTCCTATATCAATTCCTCCGTATAGGATGGAACCTGTGAAACTTAAGGAACTTAAGACCCAGTTACGGGAGTTGTTGGATAAGACTTTTATGAGGCTTAATGTGTCACCTTGGGGAGCTCCGGTTTTGTTTATGAAGAAAAAGGATGGGACTCTAAGATTGTGTATGACTATAGACAGTTGAATCGGGTGCCAGTGAATAATAAGCATCTGTTGCCGAGGATAGATGACTTACTTGGTCAGTTACAGGGAGCTTAGGTATTTATAAAGTTAGACTTGAGATCAGGATACTATCAGTTAAAGATAGTAAAGGCTGATGTACCGAAAAGTGCATTTTCAACAAGATATGGGCATTTCAAGTTTTTCGTGATGCCATTTGGAATGGCTAATACTCTAGAAGCTTTTATGGCTTTGATGAATAAGGTATTCCAACCTTATTTAGATTATTTTATGATTATGTTCATTGATGACATTTTGGAGTATTCAAAGTGTAGAGAGGAACATGTTGAGCATTTGAGGTTAGTGGTACAGATAATGAGAGATAAATTGTTATATGCCAAGTTCAATAAGTGTGAATTTTGGCGTGATCAAGTAGTATTTTTAGGTTGCATAGTTTCTAGAAAGGCCATACAGATAGACCCAAAGAAAATGGAGACAATGGTGAAGTAGGAAGCTCCAAGAAATGTGTCAGAGATTCGGAGTTTTCTCGTGTTAATTGGATACTACAAAAGATTTGTCAAGGGGTTTTCACTAATCTCAGCCCCTCTGAAAAAACTTCAAAGAAAGAATACACCATACAAATGGACTGATGAATGACAGAGAAGTTTTAAGGAGCTAAAGCATCAATTATCTACAACACTGGTGTTAGTTATTCCGTCTAGAATTAGAGCTATGTGGTGTATAGTAATGCTTCACACTAGGGGCAAGGATGTTTACTGATACAGTATGGCAAAGTGATAGCATATGCATTGAGATAGTTAAGGTCTCATGTTTCAATTATTTGTTCCACGATTTAGAACTTGTTTTAGTGGTATTTGCATTGAAGATTTGGAGACACTATCTGTATGGTGAAATTTTTCAGGTATTCACTAATCATAAAAGTTTGAGCTATTTGTTGTGTTAGAAAGCATTGAATATGAGACAAAGACAGTCGATAGAATTGTTGAAAGATTATGATTGCATAATCGAGTATCATCCTAGTAAAGCTAATGTGGTAGCTGATGCATTAAGCAGAAAATCCAATAGTATTGTGGCACAAATGTAGACATCGAGGTTACTCAACTTTATGCAATTGAGAGCATTAAATTTTGAGTTAGAATTGGGCCAAAATGAGGCACTGATAGCTACTTTGAATCTTATGCTAATGTTACATAAAAGAATCAGAAAAGTTCAAGGTAAAGATCTAAAATTTGTGAAGCATATTGAGAAGTTGAGACATAATTTAAATTCTGAGTTTGAATTGAGAAATGATACATTGTATTTGAAGCGGAGACTATATGTATCCGATGTGGATAATCTGGGAAATTTTGGAGGAAACACATATAGCAGCTTATGTTATAAATCTCAGTACTACCAAGATGTATAATGCACTAAAACATCATTTCTAGTGGCCAAGGATGAAGAGGCAAGTGACTAAGTATGTTGCTAAATGCTTAACATGCCAACAAATTAAGGCAGAACATCAGGGTCCAATTGGAAAGTTATAGTCGTTGTCGATTCTAAAGAGGAAATAGGAGTTAATCACTATGGATTTTATTTTGGGTTTGCCAAGGACTCAAAGGAAACATGACGTTATATGGGTCATTGTTGACAAACAGATAAAATCGGCTCATTTCTTACCAATGAGGGAGAACAATACACTAGATTAGTTACCTCAGAGTTATGTAAATGAGGTAGTAAGATTACATAGGGTTCCAGTGTTTATTATATCAGATAGGGATCCTAGATTTACCTCGAGATTTTGTGGAAGTTTACAAACTTCTTTGGGTATAAGGTTGAACTTCAGTATAGTACTTCAGCCTCAGATAGATGGATAGAGTGGGAGAACTATAAAAACTGCTGAGGATATGCTTAGAGCTTACATTTTGGAGTTCTACGGAGCATGGGACCAATATGTAGCTCTGATTGAGTTTTCTTATAATAATCATTATCACAGTAGTATCAGTATGGCACTATATGAGGCATTATATAGCAGAAATTGTCATTCCTTTACGTTATGATGAAGAGGTTCTAAAAATTGTTGAAAGCCCCAAACTGATTCAAGACACTGTTGATACAGTTAAACTAATACGTAATAGAATTAAAACAGTTCAAGATAGACAAGAAAGTTGTATGGATCAACACAGGAGAGATATGGTGTATCGAGTAGGAGATAAAGCGTTTCTGAAAATATCCTATTGGCTAGGAGTGTCGAGGTTCGGCCAAAAGGGTAAGATAAGCCCTAGATACATTGGTCCATATAAAATTGTTAAGAGAGTTGGATTATAAGTTAGCCTTACCAATTGAGATGTCTCATATTCACAATATGTTTCATGTGAGTATGCTTAAGAGATATCGATATGATCTGACATATGTGTTATCGGCTTAGGAGATTGAAATTGTAAGTAATCTGAGTTATGTTGAGGAAGTGGTAAAGATAGTGGGATATTAGAATAAGTAGTTGAGAAACCGAGTGATTCCATTAGTTAAAGTCCTATGGAGAAATCATTTGAGTAAAGACGCTACATGGGAAACTGAAGAGAATATGAGGAAATAGTACCCCCATCTATTTGACCAATCAGGTAAGAATTTTGAGGACAAAATTTCTTAAGGGGGAGAATTGTAATATCCCGTTTCTAGAACATGCTTAGGGTTAGAACCTTAGATCATTGTGAATGAGTAATAGTATCAAGAGCATTTCATTTAC
The DNA here is from genome assembly GCA_027563595.1 of Erythroxylum suave. Taxonomy (NCBI): domain Eukaryota; kingdom Viridiplantae; phylum Streptophyta; class Magnoliopsida; order Malpighiales; family Erythroxylaceae; genus Erythroxylum; species Erythroxylum suave. The sequence goes on from JAOSBN010091945.1 coordinate 32,735, forward strand.
ATGCATATCATTAGCATACACATATGAATTATATTTTGTACACATTACAGAGATAGCATATGCACTCAATTGACATATTCTGGGGTATGAAAGATTTGAAATGAATATTATCTGAATTGTGAATTATTATGTCTTGAATTTTGGTTTGATTGTATTCTAATTAGCAATTTGAAATTAGTTGTTATTAATTGGAAGAGTGATGAATTAAAATGCGCAGGACTAGGAAAATTTTCATGTAGTAAGATAAATTGATACATGGAAATTAGGATGACTAAGCCTATAATTGACATTTGGCGTAGATAAATGATTGACAAATGGACTAGTAATTAATTGACTAATGGACCAGTTATTGTGTGACATGTAGACTAATTAATAGGAGACATACGGAATGATTATCAGGAGACATATGGCAGCTTAAGGATTGGATTAATAACAACTTATTAAGTAGGAAAATGTCTACCATGCCTTAAGACAAATGTTATAATTAAATGAAGGCACCTAGCATGTTGATGAAGCATGTTTCTGCAGTAGAGTTTTTGCTGCTTCCTTCTTTGTTTCTCCACCGAAATTTCTTCCATCTTCTCTCCAAATTATAGTTTAACCCTAGCTAAATTGTTACACGAAAAACACACTTTAATCCTTCACAAAATAGCCAAAAAAACCAGCCTATTGTTGCCTTCATCTTGCTTGTGAAACTAGCTTATTTTCACCTTAGGTTTGAAATAAACCATGCATGAATGGAGGCCGAGATTAATCTAAAGTTTTAAGTTGAATTTGGAAGCTTAAAAATTAAGTAACAATCTGATCTTTCTGGCATGATTAATAATATGAGAATGATTCCTGAATTGGAATGAAATATATATGGTGTTGGTGTTGATATGTTCTGGAATATGTTGGATAAACTTAAATGATTTTGGTTTGTTCTTGGTGTGTGAAAACCATAGGTAATAGGTAAATTCAAGAATTAATTAGATCTATATTTGAAGTATAATGAATTTGAATGTATGACAAAGGAAGATGTAAATATAGTGTTCTTGAATTGAGAAAGAACTAGGACTGTATGCATGATAGTTTCTGGTTTGATTTTTGATGCATGAAAGACCATGATTTGTAACCTATCGATTGAATAATTTTGAGCTAGATTTGGAGTACATTTCAGATCTAAATGAGGTTACATAAATGGAAAATTTGGGGTGTTATTGATGTTTCGATGTATGTGGAATTCTTGGAAAAATAAAGGAAGAAAGATATGGGACCATCGTGGCCTTTAGTTAATGATCGTGGCCTAGATAATTAGGTTCTATCACAATAGTGGCACAGTCCCCACAATCATGTTCTGTTGTACAAGCTTCTATCACGATCGTGGGCTAACATAATGAGTTAAATGATGTCTTTTAACTGATGTTTGAGATAACTAATGCTAAGGTACTTTATTATGGTGCATATGGACTTAACTGAAGTTTAAAATGAATCTAATTTGATGTTGAATAAGTTGGTTGAGTGTTTGATAAGTTAAAGTTGTTAAATGATGTTATAATGTAAGGAAGAGATTTTTTTGATAACAATTTATTTAAGTTTGAAATGAAGGAGTGCTAAAAGAATGAAGATGTTCTTATAATGTAATATTGGTTAAGAAATGAGAATAAGGACGCATACCTGGGAAAGTTATTAAGCACGCATTGAGCATTACATATGTATATATGTACATAATTGAACATGTATTTAATTCATCACCTTGGTAATGTGAATTGTGTGTGTATTGAGTGATTTTAGATGCACTAGTTGAACGTTAGAATCTAGACATTACTAGTCCGTCAAGGCAATACCGTAATCTAGAGCGTACTGTGAGTCAACCTAGATGTTCTCACTAGGATTTACTTATTTCTATTTAACTTCCAGTTATCTAACTATTAATGATCTGATTGTGATAATTCCAAACTTTAATGGTCTGAGGAGTTTGATATTTTGGAATGTATTAGGATTGTTCTAATTGCATATGAAACTGAAAGATATCTGTATACTCAACAAAAATGTTGAATGTCGACCTAAGGTTTGACGAACATGTGAATATGACCGTGCATTATGAATAAATTTTATTGATGGCATACTTTGTGATTTGATGTATCACATTGATATACATGATCAGATAAAGGTGTTGTGAATGAAGTGGCCAATCTGAAAGAGTTTAAAGCTCAGATGTGCGGATAAAGAGCCACATGCTTAGTGATTAATGATCCTGGTATCCACTAGGTATAGGACAGAATGTGAAATAAGCCCAATATCCAAAAGAGAAATGGGACAATAATAGGCACTCGGTCCGGTCACAACAAAATAAAAACGACGTGAAGTCTCATATGCATTTACATTTGTAATTATATGATTACGAAAACTTTTCTGAATTATAGTGATATTGTGATATGTCACATTTGTATTTTTTTCTATAATATGATTGTCTGGGATAGTTGGATGAATTATTCTGTAAAGGTTTAAATGAAATGTTTAACAATTCGTAATGAATTGTTGAGATGAAGAATATTGTGCATTTGGTTTATATTTGAAATGTTTGATGTTCTAAACAAGTGAGCACATCAATGATGGTTCACTCACTAAGTTTGCAAAACTCATCAAAATTGCAGCGTGACTTTTCAGGTATGAGAGAGGATACCTTGCTCCTAAGACACTCTAGAAGAACATTTTGGAATTAAGAAATATCTCAAAGGTATGGTCAGTTGATATCTATGGAGTTGTAGATTGTGTTTATGTAGTTTGTCATTTCAAGTGGATCTTTTATACAATAAGTAGTAAACTCTCCAAGTACTTTTGATGATGTAAATATTCACTTAATGAAATGTACTGCTACAGCATAAAGTATGTTAGTAAATGAAATAGTAAAATTTGACCCCTTTTAAACTTTGTAAAATGTGTGATGCCAGAGTAAGTGTATATGACATCTCTAACATGCCATTGTCATAGTGTATGTTCTTCATTGTCCTCTGGATATTTGGGTCACTACTTTATGGTAGTGCGGTGTTACATTTTTGGTATCAAAGCATGGTTTAACATCTATATGGATATATAAGAACATTTATACAAGATATATAATGAGAGACTGGTATAGTGATCATAATTATTTTTATTATAGGTCATCTGCTATAGGAAATCAAGTTGGAGAGTAAGATGATCGAGAGTCTGTAGGAGCCAATAGAGAGCCTCCAGAACTTGAGTTTGACCAAATGCCTCCAAGAATTCCTGAGAAGAGAGAAAGGAGGTATGATAAGCTTAGAAAGCATAAGGCTGTGGAGTTCTGTGGATGTACAGACCCTGCTAAGACAGAAGGATAGTTAGAGAGGATTAAAAGAATATTTGATCAGGTAGACTGCGAGTCTGACGAGAAATTTAACTACATGGTCTCACTACTGCAAGGTCCAGCATATCAGTGGTGGAAGATTGCTCTGGTTAGTGCCATTAGGCCTTGTAATTTAAAGTGGGAAGATTTTCTAAAGGTGTTTCGAGATAACAATATGCCCAAGATCTACCTGGACAAAAAGATTGAGCTTTTGTATCTAAGACAAGGTAGTCTTACAGTAGTTGAATATGAGATAAGATTTAATAAATTAATGGGATATGCAGCTATTGAGGAGGACAAGAGTAAGAGCTTTGAAGATGGACTAAATATGAAGATTATAACAAGGTTAGCTATTAAAAACCTAAGCATTTTTACTAAGCTGAGAGCTGCCTCGATCATAATAGAATAGTTGTTAAAAGATAGTTAAGGAGACTATAAACAAGAGTCTAGAGTGAAGAGATAGAGTGAATCTTAAGCTGAATATGGAAGAAGGTTCAATGAATGCTAGAATAGATCATTTCAATCCCTAACTAGATCGAAACAGTTAGGGTTTAGACTAAGAGGTGGTTTTATTCTGGCTGGTAAAGGTAGAGGACAAGTATCAAGAGGCTAGTCACAACAAATGCCTAGTTTTGAACGCTGTGGCATATACATAGGTTAGTTGTAATATAATATGTTCTTGCTTTAACTTAACTAATAAATGTGTCTGCTAGACTGCTATTATAAAATGTAGAACCTTAATCTTCTTCGTATCAAATGTAACAACTATTTTACCAACTTAATGCCTTTAATGAGTAGGGACGACTTGATAATGATTCCTTAGGAATTTCAAGTGTTTACATCTTTCTTCTTTCAATTTTGTTTTTAAAAAACAAAAGGAGAAGGCTTATTATTAGAAATGTTATTCTTTAAAGCTATCTACTTTGTCGGGAAAATAGGCCCTCTTACATTTTATGAGATTATTGTTATATTAAGGAAGGGGAATATATCTCTTCTTCTCTCTATGTGGCATCCTTCTTGTTGCTATTTTGAAATCATTACTAGGACCAGAATCTAATTAATATTTACATAGAGGAGAACTTAAAGAAATATGTTCAACTGAGTTACCTTTATGCTCCTTTGAATACTTATTTGTAGGAATATCCAATTCATACATCTTAAAGCTAAAAGCCATTTTCCTTATTTGTTTAAGGTCAACTAAGTCTATTTGAAGTGCTTAAGGGATCTTTTTTTTCCTTTATAACTGCATTTTAAGCCCTAGTATAATTAATTCTTTTGGTACATATTGTAATAGCTGGTTTCTAAAACATTACTAAGTGTTAGAGCCTTAGGCTATTGAGTCATATGCGTTTTATCATTTGATACTGTATACAGTGCATTACATTCACATGCATAACATGATCATATATACATATGAATGTTGATTTAGAAAACATTGCAAAGATAGTATATGCACTCAATTGACATGTTCCGAAGTATAAAAGGTTTAACATGACCATTGTCTAAATTGTGAATTGTTATGTCTTGAATTTTGTTTTGAATCATTACAATTAGTAAATTGGAATTTATTGTTACAATTGGGAGATTTATGAATTAATATGTACTTTTGGACTAGGAAAAATGCCAAGTAGTAAAACAAATTGACACATAGCAGTAGAAATAACAAACACATGGAGTTAGGATTAAGTGACAATTGGCTTAGAGATTAAGAGACAAATGGACTAACTATTAAGTGATAGTTGGCACCATAAGTAGAAGACATGTGGCAAGTGTCTTTATATGACAAGTGTAATAACACTTACCATATATCTATCTCACGATACATACACACATGAAAGACCATTTTTCATTTCTACTTTTTGCTACATGCTTTCTTCTTCTTCTTAATTCACGACACTCTCACATTCACCCAATCCTCACAACATTGAGTTTTACTAACATTCGACACTTTGCCACTCCAAAATTTCCTTGTCTTATTCTTGTTACTAAAAACCCAACCTATCCCAGCTTCAAATTTTGATGATCGTGTAAGCTTCAAGAGATAGGTTACTTGTTGATTTGAGGAAGCTTTGGAATTCAACAAGTAAGTAAATATTAATCTTCATGGTTTATTTTAATAGAAACATTTATGATGATTGTTTAGGGAGAGATTGATTGTGATAATGGTGTTTAATTAGTGCTAGATTATTGATGAATGAATAGATACAATCATGTTCTATTTTTGTGTACATGATAGTATGGATGATTTTGAGTTGGAATTAAAGTGATATGTTGAGGAATTGAGGTGTAAAAATGAACTAAGAAGAAGATGTTTTGAGGTTAGTAAGAAAGTGTCAAAATAAAAAAAAATTAAAGGAAATGGAGAGTAAATGTTCAGATGACACATCCCACGATCGTGGAAAGGCCTCCACAACCGTGGGTAGTGTATTGGAAGTGAGATTTCTTTTTTGTGTGATTTTTGAACCAAATAAGGATAGGTTACTTTATTTTGGTGCATCTAGACTCGATTGAGGCTTAAAAGGAAGCTAGTTTAATGATGGATTAGTTGGTAAAGTGTTTTATATGTTAAGGTTGATAATTGATGTTATAGCTTAAGAAAAGGATTTGTTGATATCAATGTCTAAAATCTGGAAATTTTGAGTATTAAAGGAATAAAGGTGTTCTTAAGAATACAATTGTAATCCAAAGGATGTGAGTAATGTGAATTGGGTATGAATGAATGAGAACTGGGATATTATGTGATTAGATACTGCTAGAAAAAGGATTAATGAATGCATGATCGATGATATTAAGATATTCAAATTTCTTTAATGTATAAGCCTAAATCGCAAACTAGTTATACCCAGGTTATGAAGTTTGAATGATTAAGACTTGTGATTCAGGGGTACATACCCAGGAAAGTCAATTGAGCATGTATTAAACATGACACCTATACATATACATGATTGAATATTTGTATAATTGATCAAATTAGTAATATGTGTATAATTTGTGTGTATTGCATGAATAAAGAAGCACAAGTCGAACGTTGGCACCCAGACATTAGCAATTCTTCAAGGTAATAGCTAATCTAGAGCATATTGTAAGTTAACCTAGAAGTTTTCTCACGTAATTGACGTATTTTTGTTTAAAATTCAGTTATTGAACTATTATTGATATGACTGTGATAATTCCAGACATTGATGGTCCGAGGAGTTTGATATCTGGGAATGAATTAGGAGTGTTTCCTAATTGTATGTGAAACTGGAAAAATATATGTACTCAACAAAATGTTGAATGCCAGACTTATATCTAATGAATATGATAAATGACTGTGTGAAATGAATGAAAGATATTGATAGCATATTATGTGGATTGATGCATTTCATCATATTGTTATACGTAATCAAATAAAGGAGTTGTGAATAGAGTGACTAGTTTGAAAAAGAGCTTAAAGCTAAAAAATGTGCACAAAGAGTCACAGGCTCAGATGTTAATGAGCCCGGTATTCACAATGGGTACGGGATAGTATATGAAATGAGCTCAGTATCTGATTAAGCCCAAGTTTATTATATAAATTGGCAACATTTTCATGACCTTTACAACACTTTTTGGCTCTTATTTCTAGATTTTATGCTTAAATTGACTCTTGAGTTTCTACCTTTATTTTATGTAGTTTGAGAGTAAAAATTTGTCAAAAATGAGTGTTAATTGTACTAGTTAATTTTCTGAGAACAATTGATACTTCAAACTGCCATTTGCTCATTGTAGGAGACTCAAGAAGAAGATGTAGAGTCAAGGAATGGAAAGAGCTGAATTCAAGTTAACAAGTCAACAGGTGCAACAAGAAGTTCGCCGCGGCAAAGAGGATATGTCTCCACGACGAAGAATGAAGAGTTCCAAGCAAAAACTTTATGGAAAAGTTAACCGTGGCGAAGATTTATTATATCGCCGCGGCGAAACGGGTCAACAAAGCAATAAAACTTTTGGGAAAAGTTCGCCGCGATGACAGAATACCCAAACCATTCTCAGAAAGATACCCATTGTGCAACCCAATCTATAACCCATTTTCTTTAAAAACCTACCATTTTAGGTTAAAAAGGAGCCGGCACATTATTGAAAAAGGGACTCTCTGACTCTCTCTCACCCTCAAAAGAACTTCAAACACTATCATCACGTTTTCCTCTCCACTTCACCGTCGACTTCTCCACCTATAGTTGCTACCATGGATGCTTCCTGTGGGTTCCCGTTTGATATTCCTCCTGGAGTAATGCTTGGCTAGGCACCTCCTTCCTCTTGAAAAATGTAACAAAGGCTAGAGTTCAATGGGCTTCAAAGGGGAGTAATTCATCTCATGTTCAGCTACATTATTATGAACTCCTAGGTTTAGGATTTGTAATTTGTAATTGAATGTTCTTGATTAGAGTTTAATCGAGTATTGGATATTTAAAGTGTTGTTGGGATTTGTTGATGTAGAATTTTGAGCTTAAATATATGAAGTCTCATATATGTTTATTTGTGATTTGGTTGATTCTCTTTTACCTGCCAAGTTGTGTTTGGTATGGAAATGATTCTAAATCCCAAATGACTTATTGCATTAGCTTACCCATTGCACACACTAAGAGCATTCAACAAGGTTTTAATAAATGGAGTTTATTAATTGAAACCTTGGACTTAAAGAGTTCTTTAAGGTTTACCATTTGAAACTTAGTGATTCACTCCCGTTAAAATTTGTTTCGAACAATGATAGCCGAAGCTCGTTTTTAAGAGGATACTATTATCATTTGATCCTTGTTTTCATTTATCGCTTTCCATTCCTAAAAAATTCAAAAACACTTCTTATTACATTTTCTTACAATTCGCTTGATTTAGTCCAGATTTCCAAAGATTGAAAACCCTCTTCCTTGCTAATTTTTTTTGCATATCATGACATATAAGCTAGCGTAGTTCCATTAATTTGGTTCTGATTAAGTGAAATGACCCGAGGTTTCATTCTATACTGCAATCCTTGGAAAAAAATATTTTTGATTGAGCCTCCAAGGGTAAGAATGAAAAGCCTCGAGTCAAAATGACGTCGTTGCTGGGGAACCAAGTAATTGGTTCTTTAGGTTAGTTGTTGTCATTTTCCTTGGTCTTAAGTGAGGTAAGGAACCTTAGTTTAGATTGCATCTTAGATAGTTTAGAGTCATACTAGTCCGTATAGGATTACACTAAACTTTTTGCACGTTACATACTTAGCAATTTTACATAACATAGTTTTGAACATTTCTTAATTGCTTTTTCATACATCTATATGTTACTTGCACACTTTACTATTACACACACTTTCACACACAACACACTTGCATCCTTCACATTTTGCCTTTTTATTTGGCTTTGTGTGCTTGCAAGAAATTTTTGCTACTTTTTGTTTCATTTTAGTTCCATTTGAATTATTTCTGTGCATGCCCAAGAAAGTCAAACTTCTACCTTTTTATCCTGAAATTG
>JAOSBN010091946.1:0-11852 GCA_027563595.1 Erythroxylum suave
ATACAATCAAATACTTCTATATCATATTAACTACACCAAACCAAATTCCAAACCGAACATCCATGAACCAAACAACATAAATGATATTTATTTCAAATACACAAAATGCAACCAATTCAATTCATTAGTCAAAAGTTCAAATCACATCACATTCCAACTCCAACCAAATAATTTCGTACACAAACACAACCGAACCCAACCAATTCAATATATCCACAATTCCACATCTACACAAACACAACCGAACCCAACCAATTCAGTATAACCACAATTCCACATCCACTATCCAAATTCCAAATTTCAAAATCCCAGATCACGCAACATCACAAAAAATACCATTCAATCCAAGTCTCCAACAGCCAACACCGGGCGTCATCCAACCGACTCCATCACAAATTCACATCCAACTCCAACAACCAACAACTACATCATCCAAATTTCTAATCTAAGTATACAAATCCGACACAACAAAAATTTTAATTAAGCACAACATTTTCAAAATCAGAAAATAATTATCAAAAATTCAAAATCAAAAGACCAACTCTTGGGTGGCTTCGGTTCGGAAGGTTGGACCTCTTGGGGAGTTGGTGGGTCTTCCACTCTTCGGATTTGTCGCACAGGTGACTAGGTGAGACGTGTTTTCGGCGGCTTCAAACGCGTCTCCGGTGGCTTCGGTGAAGGGAGGAATGACGATGAAGGGATCTGCTGTCTATGAAGGAGGTGAGGACGGCAGTTAGATCCGACACCAACGAAGGAGGTAAGGGCAGCGGTTAGATCCGACACCAGCGAAGGAGGTGAGGACAAATGAGAACGACACCAACGAAGGAGAAAGAGCACTGGCCGCGGCGCTTAGATCCGACGGTGACGGTGAGGCGGGCGGCACGGCAGAGGAGGCGGCGCGACGGCGACACAAAGAGAGAAGAAGAGAGGGAGTGACCGAGTGAGAGTGAGACGAAGAAGAAGAGTGAAGAGTCGAGGGTAGGGGGTTTAGGGTAAATAATTTTTCAATATTGCAATTAAGTCTTTAGCTTTTCAAAATTTTTCGGTACCGGACGGTATTGTCCGATACTACCGGTACCGACTGGTACTGACCGAAAACCACCAGTACAGGTCGGTATTTGCCGCCAGTACCGATGGTTATGAGTACCGTACCAGTCGGTACGGTACAGTACTTGTTACAGTGGTTATATCTTTTAAAATGTTTTTTATAAGGCTTAAATGGGTTTCTTTTATAATAATTATGAGGGTAGCGTTTCCATTTATATGATTTATATGGTTTATATAAGTTTTTTCGTTTATACTTTTTAGTAGAAATCTTAGATTCACAGCCATATTATTATAGTACTTCTGCATATTTAGAACAGCATAACTAAATATCTATGTCGTAATGTTCTATTTAATTTTGTTTCAAAACATTGATCTATTAGAATTTCTTGAGTTGTGAGAATAGCTCCTTCAAGATTATAGGCGACTGTTCGATTTTCTCTTTTTCTTGAAATTTTGCTTCTACTTTTTGATTCATAGGATAAGGTAATTTTTGAATAAATATATGAATATACATTTCATGTTCAGTTCTAGTTAATTTATAATAATATTTTTTAAATTCACATATATATTCATCTAAATAACACATGTCGCATATACGCATATTATTTAAATGTCATAATGCTTTAATTAGATCATTATTTGATACTTCTTGTTTGAATGAAACAATATCTTTTCCTATAAATTCTTTATAAATTTCTCCTGAGATAGTAAGAAAAGTTTGCATATTATTGGCTACATTTTGATATAATTGTGTATTTTTAATCCCATCTGCATTATCTAATAAAAAATTTTGTACGATTCTAGAAGTTTTGTATGTAATAAAATTCCATAATAATTCTTTATTTTCTAAATCACTAAATGGTTTTTCAATTTGAATTAATAATTGTAATTTATTCTTCCATTCAATTATTAACTTTTCTGGTTGTAATACACAATCAAGGTATAGTATTCTATCGAGACCTAAATAAATATGTTTTGGAGTATATTTAGTAGGATATCTTCGTATTTTTTATCCTTTTTTATAATATCCATGATGATTAATGAAATCATCTTCTTACCATTGGTATGAATGTTGTTGTTCCTTTTTTCGTTAGTTACTTGTTCTCTTTTTATAGCCTGTTATTTTCCTACTTGTTGCTCTTTAATTCGACTACTTTTTGGTTATTCGTTATTAACATAAACTACTTGATCTAATTCATATCCATAAATAACTTCATCTTTATTTGTGATTTGATGGACTTTCTCTATCTCTGGTTGTAAAGTGAGTTTTTGTATTAATTGAGTAATTTCTGGCAATTGAGAGTATATATTTCTTTCCACATTCTCTAAAGATTCTTCTGGTATAATATTGGAGTTTAAATTGTCCATAGTCTTTCTAATATTAAAATTTTATTTATCAAACGCTCTGATACCATTTTGAGATATGTCTCTTTTGTTTCTTCTGTTGGATTTGTTTCTTCTGTGCTTGTTTCTATTTTTGTTTTTTCTATGTTTGATATTATTAATATTTCTAATTTCCGTTGTATTTCAAATAGAAATTCTTTATATTGTCTATTTTCCTTGATTAATTGATGTACTATATGTAGTATACTTGTTTGAACTTGTATTAATTCAGTGATTTGTAGATCTAATTGTTTTTGACCTTCTTATGATTCTTGAATATATTGTATTACACTCATAATTTATTTGTGATATAAGTAGTTAAATTCGTTAATTGGGTTTTTATATTTTCTAATTCAGATAAAATTTTATTAGGTGGAGGAGGATCAGTAATTTTGATTGAATCTTAGATTGAATGAGGTAGATTAGTGAAAGCTATATGTGATGAAACAAAGACAAACTATTAATTGCATACTTAGATCTCCGTTTACGCTTAAACGCCAACCTAGGCAAGGAGTAGAAGAGAGAGAGGTAAGAACTAAGAGTTTCGTCGATTATTTCATGAGTTTGGAAGCAAATGCTTCCTACATTATATAGAGTTAAAGAAAGGAAGAGGCTAAAACAAACGGCCGACAAAAGAAAAAGGAAAAGGGAATCTAACTATTTAGACAAGACTAAAGGTTGACATAAAGTAAAGATTCACATAACATAAAGTAAAAGAAAAAAAATTCCTTAAAACTATTTACATTATTGGTCATTGAATGACCTATATCCTTGCTGGCTACATTTTTGCTGTTTATTCTTCAATAATTGCCTCAATAGAACCGGTGTCTTCTTTTTCTTGATTAGCTATTGAGGGACAATATTGACATTTATGTTGAAGCTGTTCTTGAAGTTGATGACAAATAGCATATTTCCATAGAGTAGAGAGATCTTGAAAGATGCCTCCATAGTTGAAAAGGGTAGTAAAAATTGTTTGATTATTTGCAATGCATCCGGAGTAATTGCTATTTTAAAATTGGACACCTTGATTTGATTATGTCCTTTGTAATTGACTTTGACAGTGGATTCTTCCATAATTCTGGATCCTTGAATAAATACACCCTCGAGATAGTGAAGGTTCAATTGATTAATAAGTTCCTATTCAAAGGTATGTTGAGGTGGTTCATCAATTGATGGATAAATTTCATTGCTAATTCCAATAGTGAGAAAAGTAATTCGAGATAATATGATTTCTGCGTCCTTGATGGTGTCTTGTTCCTTAAAATGGGATAGCTGCTAAAGATTTTGATAAAGATTTCTCTTTCTTTAGCAAAGCAATCCTTGTAATTCTTGATTGCTTGAATAAATCTAGTAGGGAACTTAGACAAGAGATTTAAATTGGTTAGATAAATGGTATCTATGAGTCCACTTTGACAAAATAGGTAAGTGGTTAATGGATCGGCTTCTGGAAAGAGGATTGTTTTGGGTCCATATTTGCCTCAGTTCTGGGGATAATACTGAAAGAATTTTTGGGCTTCAGTCCATGTGTTTAAGGATTGGAAACAGTCATAGAGCATTTCTGAAGTGAGTTTACGGGTTTCTATTTGTAGAGTTTTGGATGGGACTGAATTGATACGATCCATATTGATGGGTTTTCCCAATGATTTCATTTTTTTATCTGGAATAGCTTTTTCTAAGGCTTGTTTGTATTGTGGTTTCAAAACAGGATTTTTAAATCCGGCTAAAGATTTTTCAGCTTCTTCTCTAGATGCAAAACTTTTGTGTAAAATACCTGATCTTCCTGTGATGTGTATAGCTGCCTTGTGCCACTCATTGTATAATCCTGCCATAGGTCCATTATAGATAACATAGGTTTTTGAATCAGATGTATCTTTCTATTTCTGTGAACCAAGTGGACTGTTTGGCTGGGTGGATGATGTCTATGTAATTTGTTGAGGAGTAATGAGAGGAATGGTAGTTATGGTGGTGGTTGAACTAATAGGAGTATTTTTAACTGATGTTTGTTGGGTAGCTACAGTAGCTAGTATTTATGCATCTTTGGTATTTTTTAATAATTGGATGGTGGTTCATAACTGGTTTATATCCTTGGTAACTGTACCAATTTGCTGTTGTAGATTGATTAACTCGATTTCTTTGTGGGCTAATGCATCTTCAAGACTTAGAATTACTGCTTCCATTCTTTGGTTAAAATATCTGCAAGAAAATTGTCAGTCGATTTGATATATTGAATAGAAATTTGGTATTGATTAAGTTCCAGTTGCCATTGAATCATATGACCTTGGTTATAATTGGTTTTGATATTATATCGAATAAATCCACATAAATACTTGGAATCTGTTTGAATGATGAATTCAACGGGTAATAAATCAATACACCATTTTCTTAAAGTTTTGAGACAGGCTAATGTTTCCTTTTCATGAATTGGATATGTCGATTTTGTGGGATTAAATGTCCTGTTTATATATTTACAAAGTAAATACTTCTTTTGACTGGGTTGTTTTGCCAAAAGACAACCAGCCCATGTATCCATACTGGCATCAATTTGAACCAGCAGTGTATCCTTGGGAAGGTAATTATATAGAACAGGTAAATCCTTGCACAATGTTTTTAATTTTTGGATAGCATAAGTATCTTCATTAGTCCAATTCCATTGAGATTTTGTACTACATTTGAGTTGTAAAAGTTTTCTTTCTTTGGCAAATCCTTAAAAAAGCCTTGATCTGAAATATAATTTAAAATACCTAAAAATTGTTGTACATGGGTTCTATTTTTTAATTGATTAGGAAATTGATGAATTTTGTTTAGAATATTTGGTTGTAATTTTAAATATCCATTTTGAAATTCAATACTTAAATATTCTATATTTTGTTGTGCTAATTTTACTCTTCTTTTCACTTAAAATTAATCATTTATCTTGACAACGTTGAAGGACTACTTTAACCTTTTTTAAATGATCCATTTTATCTTGATTAGAATAGATTATAATATCATCTATTTATACAAAAGTAAAATCTTTTAATCCTTCTAAATTGTTATCCATAAATCGTTGATAAAGACTTGGTGCTTGTTTTAGACCAAATGGTAATACATTCCATTGATAGTGTTTTTGAGGAGGACATATAAAAGCTATTAATGGATTGGTATTTTCATGTAATCTTAATTGTCAATATCCTGATTTTACGTCTAAAGTTGTAAACCACGTATGTCCCTTTAATTTATTTATAATATAATCTTTTCGGGGTAGTTCATATGCATCACCAATGGTAGCTTCATTAAGTTTTTTTATAATTTATAACCATTTTTCTTTTACCTCTTTTTTGTTCAGCTAAATTATTTACATAAAATGTAGGAGCAGAATGTTTACTAGTACTAGGGGAGATTAATTACTTTGTTAATAAATCTGAACATTTTGTGATAAATTCTTGTACATCTTGTTGAGTATATGGGATATTATTTCGAATATTAACTTCTTGTGTAGGATCCTTTAGTTTGATTTCAATTAATTGTTCATTATGATTTTTAATTGGATCAAGGTGATTCTCACTACAAACATTTTGTAATAATGTTTCAATTTCTAGCTGAATAGACATATTGTTGAGAAGATAGAATTGAAGATAATCTAATTTTGAAGTTAAGAGATGTAATTTTTGATAATATGTAGTATGATAGATAGGAATTTTAAGAATTATGGATTTTTAGTTTAGATTTTGAATTCTTGGAGTTTTTAATGTAATATAATGTAAATATTGACAAAAAGGATTTTACAATTTTAAGAAATTATTGCCTAAAATTAACGGTAAACCTGGTTCTTGTTGATAAATAGAAGGTACTGAAAATGTAAATTTTTCTATTATAATATATTATAATAACTTACATACCATATTAATTTAAAACTTCCATCTGTTATACGTATTTGTAATGGTTTTTCTAATTTTTTCCTTGTACGTAATAATTGTTTAGATGCAATACAAATAGTAGCTCCAGTATCTATATATGCATTAATCTTTTTATTCTGAATTATCACTTGAATAAAAGTTGTGTTCGGATTCAATTGATGATTTTGTTTGTGACTCATAATAATATATAGAGGAAATGGTGGAATTGGTATTATAATCAGATTATATAGGTTCTAATTCTTTTTCAATTGCTGATTTTAATGTATGAAGTTTGTCATTATATTTTTCAGTATTATTATTTTTTCATTTAGGACACTTATTTGCATAATGTCCTTCTTCTTTACATAACCAACATCCACAAGATTTTTTATTCTGA
This sequence comes from Erythroxylum suave, assembly GCA_027563595.1. Classification (NCBI taxonomy): domain Eukaryota; kingdom Viridiplantae; phylum Streptophyta; class Magnoliopsida; order Malpighiales; family Erythroxylaceae; genus Erythroxylum; species Erythroxylum suave. Next base: position 6,703 of record JAOSBN010091946.1, read on the forward strand.
GGATAGTCTTTTTGTTTTGGTTTAAATGGGTTTCTTTTATAATAATTATGAGGGTAGCGTTTCCATTTATATTTTTTGTATGGTTTATATGGTTTATATAAGTTTTTTCATTTATACTTTTTAGTAGAAATCTTAGATTCACAATCATATTATTGTTGTACTTCTGCATATTTCAAACAGCATAACTAAATATCTTTACGCCATAATGTTTTGTTTAATTTTGTTTCAAAACATTGATCTATTAGAATTTCTAGAGTTATGAGAATAGCTCCTCCAAGATTATAAGTGATTGTTCGATTTTCTCTTTTTTCTTGAAGTTTTGCTTCTACTTTTTGATTCATAGGATAAGACAATTTTTGAATAAATATATGAATATATATTTCCTGTTCGGTTCTAGTTAATTTATAATAATATTTTTTAAATTCACATATATATTCATCTAAATAACATTTTAAACGCTATAAAGCTTTAATTCGATCATTATTTGATACTTCTTATGTGAATGAAATGATATCTTTTCATATAAATTTCTCTTGAGATAACGAGAAAAGTTTGCATATTATTGGTTGCATTTTGATATAATTATGTATTTTTAATCCCATCTGCATTATCTAATAAAAAAATTTGTACGATTCTAGAGGTTTTGTATTTAATAAAATTCCTTAATAATTCTTTATTTTCTAAATCACTAAATGGTTTTTCAATTTGAATTAATAATTGCAATTTATTCGTCCATTCAATTATTAACTTTTCTAGTTGTAATACACAATCAAGGTATAGTATTCCATCGAAACCTAAAGAAATATGTTTTAGAGTATATTCTACAGGATATCTTCAAATTTTTATCCTTTTTTATAATATCCATGATGATTAATGAAATCATCTTCTTGCCATTGTTATGAATGTTGTTGTTCCTTTTTTCGTTTATTTCCACTTACTTGTTCTCTTTTTATAGTCTATTGTTTTCCTACTTGTTGCTATTTAATTCAACTACTTTCTAGTTGTTTGTTATCAACATAAACTTCTTAATCTGATTCATATCCATAAATAACTTCATCTTTATCTGTGATTTGATGGACTTTCTCTACTTTCTCCATCTTTGGTTGTAAAGTGAGTTTTTGTTTTAATTGAGTAATTTTTGATAATTGAGCGTATATATTTCTTTCCATATTCTCTAAAGATTCTTCTGGTATAACATCAGAGTTTAAATTGTCCATGGTCTTTCTAATATTAAAACTTTATTTATCAACGGCTCTGATACCATTTTGAAATTTGTCTCTTTTGTTTCTTCTGTTGGAGTTGTTTCTTATGTGTTTGCTTCTGTTTTTGTTTTTTCTATTTTGACATTATTAATATTTCTAATTTTTGTTGTATTTTAAATAGACATTCTCTATATTGTCTATTTTCCTTGATTAATTGATGCACTATATGTAGTATACTTGTTTGAATTTGTATTGATTTAGTGATTTGTAGATCTAATTGTTTTTGACCTTGTTGTAATTCTTGAATATACTGTGTTATACTCATAATTTATTTTTAATATAAGTAGTTAAATCCGTTAATTGATGTTTTCTAATTCAGATAAAGTTTTATTAGGTGGAGGAGGATCAGTAATTTTGATTGTGGATCCAATTTTCTTTTCAGGTTCGATAAATCTAATTGGTTGTGACAATCTTAACAATTCAGATCTTAAAGGATGGGATGGCTTTGAAGAAGAGGATTTATCTGAAAAGGAATATCTTCACGTATGAGAATGATTTAAAGGAATAGGAATTGAATTGTAGGTAATGTTCTTAATTTAGTTCTAAAATTTGTTCCTACTTTAGCAACATCATTAAATAATTGATCTAGGTAAATTTTATCTATATTTTTAAATTCGATATTATGATGAGAATTTGTTAAAGCATAACTTATTTGATAAGTAATAGAAAAAGGTTATTGTCCATTAGTCATTAAACCTTCTTTATAAAATTTATATGTTATAGTAATTGTATCATCTAAATTATGTGATTTAAGAGGAATTCCTACTTTTTAGCAAGTATTAAATTTAATTTTTCCATATGCTAAATTTCCATTCATCATTCCTATTATTTGATTATTTAAATATGTCATTCATTCATCTACTATTGTCATTCGTATAGGAGAATCTATACCTTCTTGAAATGTAGATTTTAAAAGGATTTGGATAGTTGAGAGATGATTATAACCAATTTCTAATCGTTTATCTTCTGGTATTTTGTGTAATTGTTTCGAAATTTGTTCTTGATCTATTAAATTAATCCATTACATTGATCCATTCTAATAGGTGTTTCATGAACTATTTTCCAAAATAAATAATATTTTTCTATCTAAAATTGTTTAAAGATTGATGATTGAATATCTTGTCCAACTTTTAGATTTAATTGAGCCTTAGCTGTTTGTTTTTGTTTATCATTTGATAACAAAGTATTTATATGGAATGTTCCTGTTGATTCGGTTAATTCTAAGTTGTCTATATCTAAAACAGTTAATTCTTGATTTTGTTCAGTCATGATAACGGGTACTTATTTGATGATCGTTTATTATTCGTTCTAAATAATTTACTGGCTATGTATAATAATTATATAATGTTTGAGCTAATTCTAACCTATTTTTAATTGGTTGTAATGTTCGACGATTAGATATAACAAATTGAATATAGTTATAACAATTTTCAAAATGTTTGAATTCATTATAATAATGATCTTTTAATTGTTCATTATAATGTATAAGATCTATTAATCGGTTATAATTAGAACAATTAGATGATATCATTAATATAAACTGTAAATATCGTATGTAGAAACAAAGTTGAGATGAAAAAATTTACAACATAAATATTTTTTTAAGTCTATAAGTAAAGTCATAAATAAAACATGTATATAAGAAATCTAATATCTGTACAGGATGTAAACATAATAGATAGATAAGAAGCAGAAATATAAATGGTTGAACATAACAAATACTTAAAAGTATTGAAAATATAAGAGTAATACAATATATCATTTTGATTAGTCAATTAATAAATTGATTTGGGCTAAATATTTTTTTCTGAATTACTTATCAGCTTTCTACATATTTTGAATATATTCTATGTTCCACATCCTAGTATAGGCTCTAGCATCCGTAGATTTATATGCCTTCTTATTTGCTCTAAGAGTTTTTCAAGGTTGTCTCTGATATAAGTATATTTAATTGATTCTTTGAGTAAAGCTTTGCAGTTGAAATACTTCATTTTAAACTAAAAAAGAAATAAATCTTAGATTGATTGAGGTAGATTAGTGAAAGCTATAATGTAATGAAACAAAGATCGACTATTAATTGCATACTTGGATCTCCGTTTACGCTTAAACGCCCCCCTAGGCAAAGAGAAGAAGAGAGAGAGGTAAGAACTAAGAGTTTCGTCGATTATTTCATGAGTTTGGAAACAAATGTTTCCTACGTTATATAGAGTTAAAGAAAGGAAGAGGCCAAAACAAACGGCCGACAAAAGAAAAAATTAAAGAGAATCTAACTATTTAGACAAGACTAAAGGTTGACATAAAGTAAAGATTGACATAACATAAGGTTTTTTAAAAAAATTCCTAAAAACTATTTACATTATTGGTCACTAAATGACCTATATCCTTGCTTGCTACATTTTTGCTATTTATTCTTCAATAATTGCCTCAATAGAACCGGTGTCTTCTTTTTTTTGATTGGCTGTTGAGGGACAATATTGACATTTATGTTGAAGTTGTCCTTAAAGTTGATGACAAATAGTATACTTCCATGAAGTAGAGAGATCTTGAAAGATTTCTTCCATAGTTGAAAAGGGTAGTAAAAATTGTTTGATTATTTACAATGCATATAGAGTAATTGCTATTTTATAATCGAATACCATGATTTGATTATGTCCTTTGTAATTGACTTTGACAGTGGATTCTTCCCTAATTCTGGATCCTTGAATAAATACACCCTTGAGACAATGAGGTTGAATTGATTAATAAGTTCCCATTCAAAGGTATGTTGAGGTGGTTCATCAACTAATGGATAAATGCCATTGTTAATTCCAATAGTGAGAAAAGCAATCAAAGATGATATGATTTCTGCATCTTCGATGGTGTCTTGTTCCTTAAAAATGGGATAGCTGCTAAAGATTTTCTTTGCCAAAACTCGAGTTGAAGGTAGGACATAATCAAATCGTACAAGCCCATCACGTTTCCGCGGTAGCCCATGCATTTGAGGCAGCCCACACTACCCCAGAGTGATTAGGAAATGCAGTTCGTTATCGTTGCGATTCGAACCTACAACGTGGGAGCTACCTATAAGCTTTGATACCACTTTGCTACTTAAAACTCGAGTTGAAGGTAGGATAAAACCAAATTTTATAAGCCTTTATTACCTAAAATTTGAGTTGAAGGTAGGGTGGCACCAAATCTTATAAACCCACCACGTTTCCACGGTAGCCCACGCTTCTGAAGCAGTCCATACTACCCTAGAGCTATTAGGGAATGTAGTTCGTTATCGCTGCGATTTGAACCTACAACGTAGGAGTTACCTGTAAGCTCTTATATCACTTTGCTACCCAAAACTAGAATTTTGGGTAGCAAAGAGGATTGGAAACAATCATAGAACATTTCTGAAGTGAGTTTACGAGCTTCTATTTATAGAGCTTTGGTTGAGACTAAAGCCCAAAAAATCTTTCAGTATTATCCCCAGAATTGAGGCAAACATGGACACAAAGCAATCATCTTTCCAGAAGCTAAGGATGTCAACGGGCCGGGTCGGGCCTGGGCCGGTGATGGCCCGTTGAAAAAGTGCGGCAGGCCATTTCGGCCCACGGCCCACGCAAGTCGCAAAAGGCCAGCCCGGCGATGGGCGGCCCGCAGTCCAACCCGCCTCGCCTAGCCCACCCGGGTCATGAGCCGCCTGCGAGTCGTTTTTGACCCCGCATATTAATAAATTTTTTAAATTTTAAAAATAAATTTAAAAAATTGTTATTTTATTTTTAAAATTAATAAATTATAGAGTTTTTATTTTATTTTTCATATTTACAACATATGTATATTATGAATATATGTATTTATGTTTTGTAAAACTTTTTATTTTATTTTTCATATTTACATAATATATACATTAGGCATATATAT
>JAOSBN010091957.1:0-11852 GCA_027563595.1 Erythroxylum suave
CAAAATACCCTTATGCATTCTTAATTCTTCAATTTAACTTACACCATACTATACTCTAACTTAATCTTAATTCTTCCGTTTAATACTTCAAATTTCCATCAATCCATGAAATAAATCCTCCTAAACTTGACACAATAAGTAAACTCCAAATAAAATGATTTATCTAACAAGACCATAAAATTTATTCAAATCATGCTTACTAAAATAATAAAAAAAATCCGGGGCACAATATAGCTCGCTTTTAAATATTTAGAAAAAACAAACGAAACAAAAAAAATTTTGGTGACCTGTGTGAACACCAATACTGGTTAAAGTTGGTGGAACGGCACCATCTTCCCTTAAGTTCTTGAATGGATGGAGTCGCTAGCATTGGGAGGAATTTCCCCTTTTGGGTCGTTACGATTTTCGCAAAATCACACACCTTTGGTATACCAATTCTAGCCGGTATGAACGACACGACATTTGTGCTCCTTAATTGGCTTATGTACGGAGCAGCTAACAAGTGGGAGTGTTAAGTTCCTTTTTGGGCCGTTTAATGACTCGAAACAACTGAGGGTGTTATTGGTCTTTAGTACTCCTTTAAAATGTTAAGCTATTGGGGAAATACCTAATGAGGTACCCCTTTGAGGCGTGTGTCACTAGGGAATAATAATATTGATTAATAAATTTGTCACCAAGCACTCCTTTGAGACAGAGGCGATTATAGGGGGATGATCCTAATTTGTTTTTAAAATGTGTATTTGCACTCTATTGAGTCCTGATTGATTTAAAGATGCTGATGAATATCTATTGTGATTAAGTTTGATTGAATCTTTGAGCTAAGCTTGGTAGAGATAGTTAGTGATGAACTATTACTTGGAGCGAGTATTTGATTAAGTGAGATGCAAAAAATTGTTTTGCATGATCCTGTATCTTACCTTTACAACATTTGAGCTATATTTCTTCCCTTAAATTGTCATTCAGTTTGATTTGCTTAAGGACAAACAAAAGTTTAGCAGAGGGGAATTTGATAAGTTGTTGTTCTTGATATATTTTAGCTCTATTTTCTCATCGTTTTTGCTTTGAATGATGTTAAATTGCCTTTAGTTTTATGAATTTGGTGCTGCTCCTTTGTTCTTGGTATTTGCAGATGATTTGGAAAGAAGATGAAGTAAACCTGAGGAAAGCACGGTCTACTTGTGTAAATTCACACAGCCTGTGTAAAGTAGAAGTTTAAAGTAGAAGATCTGAAAGTCACATGGTCAGGCTGTGTAGATTCACACGGACTGTGCCTTTCGAAGCCAGAACACATAACCAGATCTGAAAGTCATATGGTCTACTCATGTGAATTCACAAGGTCCATGTATGACAGTTTCGGTGATTAAAAGGCAGTTTTTGAGAGACAAAAAGGGGATTGGAGAGAAAAAGAGGGGAAGGAGGGAGATTCAAGAAGGGGAGAAAAGCAAAGAGCCAGGAAGAAGAAGAAAAGCTTGGAGATTGAGAGATCAAAATTCAAAAAGCAATTGTAGTTCTTTTTCCTCCTCTTTCCATTTATTATTTATCTTCAATGTTCATGTTTATAATTTTTACTTTTAGGTTTAATTTAGTTATGAATTTGTAAATTTTCTTATTCTAGGATGTTTGTTTTGAACTTAGGATTTATATATTAAACCTTATGTCTTTACTTCTAAATTCAATGTTTACTTGATTTCAGTAAAGTAATTTTGTCTAATATTGATTTGATCTTTCTATTCTAGTGTTTCTTATTGAATAATGATAGATGTTAAACTAAGTACTGAAAAGTGATGTTTAATGTCTGAATTGCTAGATTAGACTTAATTGAAAAAATATCTAGAAATAGAATTCTTCATTAGGATTACTTGGAATTAGCCACTGTGTTCGTTGGATTGGATTTGATTTTTGGTCTAGGAAACTGGTTTAAAAATTGGAATCAATACGTTAATTACTTTGAAAGAATTAATAGATAAGAGTGGGTTAATGTACTTAGATCAATATTTTGTTTTATAAGGATTACATAATTTCTTTGTTGAGATGAATTCCTAGAATATTATCTCAAATTTTGTTAATCATGCATTGATACTTCTTTAACAATTGAATTTTCATATTTGATTGCTTAGTAAATTTAGAAGGTATAAATATAGTACTTTGACTTAGTCCTTATGGATCGACACTTGATTGCTACAACTAAACTCGTACACTTACGGAGCTTATCAGTGAACATGGCCATAAAATTAGAGAGGCAACTCAAGACTAGAGTGACAGCAAGGGGTGGAACGAGTTCTAGCCATAATTGGAACTTGAAATGGGCTAAGAGGGAGGAAAGACAGAAGGACAGGGGTGTCGACTTCAAAGAGACTCTAAAGAGGCCAAATGTAGGGGCTTAAAAAAAAGGTACACCTAACACCCAAGCATCTTTTAGTAATCATTCTAGTGTTAAATGTTTTAAATGCTTGGGTTTGGGTCATATTGCATCCTAATGCCCTAATAAGACAGTCATATATAAGAGGGACAATGGGGTAGTTGAGTCTGAGGATGATAGTGAAACTGATCCCTTGCCATGTGATTGAAATGATAGTGATGATGTTTATGTGGGGAGGCCTACCATAGGAGAAGTACTTGTTGTAAGGAGGGTTTTGAGTGCTCGAGTAAAGGAGGAGGCCTTAGATCGAAGAAAAAACTTATTTAATTCTAGATGTTTAGTAGGAGGAAAAGCTTGTAATCTGATCATAGATATAGGTAGTTGTGTAAATGTAGCTAGTATGACTATGGTGACTAAATTGGGGTTAATATGTAAGACGCATCCTGAGCCATACAAGTTACAATGGTTTAATGACAGTGGTGAGCTGAAAGTGACAAACCAGGTGCTAGCGTCATTTTCAGTGGGTAGATCTGAGGATGAGGTACTTCGTGATGTAGTACCTATATAGGCAGGTCATTTGATGTTAGGGAGACCATAGCAATTTGATAGGCGTGTAGAACATGATGGGTACACCAATAGATAGTCCTTAAATTCAAGGGCAGAAATTTCGTCTTGGTGCCATTGTCACCTCATGAGATCTACTTGGAACAAGTCAAAGCAATGAAAAGTGAGGAAGGTTTGAGTAGTGAGGTTCAAAAAAAAGAAGAGGGAAAAGAGGCCCAAAAGAAAAATGAGATTGACCTAAGGGGGAGTGATTGCATAAGTGAAAAAAAGAAAGTGGGATATATAGGAGAGAAAAGTGCAGAGAGAGAAAAGAAGAGTGAGAGAAAATATAAGAGGGTGAACTTGTTTGCTAAAGGAAATGATTTGAGGAGAGCATGTGGAGAGAAAATGGCACTTTTGTGGTTAGATATAGGGAATGTTTTTAAGTCTCTTTTACAGGATTATGAAGATGTCGTCCCTGAGGAAATACCTAAAGGGCTACCAACCTTACAGGGTATTAAGCATCAAATTGACTTTGTGGCTGGAGTTCAAATACCAACCAACCTATAGGAGCAACCTTAAGGAGACAAAGGAGCTTTAAAGGCAAGTGGATGAACTATTAGAGAAGGGTCATCTGAGGGAAAGCTTGAGTCTGTATGTTGTTCCTGTCTTGTTGGTGCCAAAGAAGGATGGAACATAAAGGATGTGCGTGGATTGCAACTGTGAAGAAAATCACTATAAAGTATAGGCATCCCATTCCTAGGTTAGACGATATGTTGGATGAATTACATGGTGCATGCATGTTCAAAAAAATTGATTTGAAAAGGTGTTATCATCAAATTCGAATGCAACCTGGGGATGAATGGAAAACTACTTTTAAAACTAAGTATGGGTTGTATGAGTGGTTAGTGATGCCTTTTGGCTTAATCAATACACCTAGGGCCTTTATGAGGTTAATAAATCATGTTTTACATGAATTTCTAGGTAGATTTGTAGTTGTTTACTTTGATGATATTCTTGTGTATAGCACTACATTGGATGAGCATGTCTTGTATGTAAGGCATGTTCTTTTGACAAAGGAGAAGTTATATGCGAATATTAAGAAGTGTACATTTTGCATTGATAAGTTGAATTTCTTAGGATTTATGGTTAGTTCGAAGGTAGTTAAATTGGATAATGAGAAGGTGAAGGCTATTCAAAAATGGTCGACATCTAAGAGAGTTATCGAGGTGAGGAGTTTTCATGGACTTGCTAGTTTCTATAGGATGTTTGTTAAGGATTTCTCTACCATTGCTGAACCTTTGACTGAGGTAATCAAGAAAGAGAGAGGTTTTACATGGGGGGAGGAGCAAGAGCGTGCATTTAATTTGTTAAAGGAAAATTTATGTTTTACACCTATTCTTTGTTTGCCCAATTTTGGTAAAATATTTGAAGTTGAATGTGATGCTTCTAGGATTGGTATAGGTGTTGTGTTGTTACAGGAAGGAAAGCCAGTTACACACTTTAGTTAAAAGTTAAGTGCTGCCCAACTCAACTATCAGACCTGTGACAAGGAACTCTATGCCATGGTGAGAGCATTGGAGGGGTGGCAGCACCACCTTCAACCAAAGTTTGTCGTTCGGACAGATCATGAATCGCTTAAGCATTTGAAGAGCCAAGGTAAGTTGAATAAGAGACATACGACTTGGATGGAGTTTTTGGAGATGTTTCCATACGTGTTGCACTATAAGTAAGGGAAGGAAAATATAGTGGCCGATGCCTTATCTAAGAGGTATTCCTTAATCTCAACTCTTAGTTCTAAATTATTAGGATTTGAGCAAATTAAGGAATTGTATGCCACTAATGTTGGTTTTGCTAGTGTGTATGTCATGTGTGAACATGGGGCATTTCGCAAGAACTTTAGGTTTGATGGTTATTTATATCATAGAAATCAATTGTGTGTACCTAATTGTTCTTTGCGTGAGTTATTTGTGCATGAGGCCCATAGTGGTAGGTTAATGGGGGCATTTTGGGGTTTCCAAGACAATAGACATCTTGTATGAACATTTCATTGGCCATATATGCATGAAGATGTGGAGCGTGTTTGTAACTGATGCATTACCTATAGGTAGGCCAAATCTACTAAACCTCATGAATTTTATACCCCTTTGCTTGTACCTACTGACTTTGAACGAATATATCTATGGACTTTGTTTTGGATTTACCAAAGCAAAATATGGGGTTTGATTGCATCTTTGTTGTTATGGAAAGATTTAGTAAAATGGAACATTTCATTGCAAACCATAAGACTGATGATGTCGTGCATGTTACTGGTTTGTTCTTTAAAGATGTTATCCGATTGCATGGTATTCCTATGTCTATTGTTTTGGATAGAGATGCTAAATTTTTGAGTCATTTTTGGTGTGTATTGTGGGGGAAGTTGGGAACTAAACTGTTATATTCTACTACTTTCCACCCATAGACTAATGGACAAACTGAGTTTGTGAATAGAACCTTGGGCACTTTGTTGCTTACTGTTGTAGGGAGAGATTTGATAACTTGGGGTGATTGCTTGTCATTCATTGAGTTTGCATATACTAGATATATACATTCTACGATAGGGTTCTCGCCTTTTGAGATTGTTTATAGGTTTAATCCTTTGACAATCTTAGATTTGGTTCCTTTACCTCTACATGAGTTGTCCAATACAAATGGGAAAAGGAAAACCGAAATAGTAAAGGAGATTCATCAGAAGGCACGACAACACATTAAGGAAAGAAATAAGGTCTATGCCTATCAAGCCAATAAGTGACAGAAGATGGTGACTTTCGAACCTGGAGATTGGGTTTGGGTGCACCTTAGGAAGAAGCATTTCCCTACTCATAGGAAATCTAAGCTGGACCCGTGGGGTGATGGTCCTTTCCAAGTCATGGAGAAAATCAATGACAACACTTACAATATCGACTTCCCAGGTAAGTATGACATGTTTGCGACCTTCAATATTGCTAATTTATCTCCTTTTGATATGGATTTAGATTTGAGGACTAATCTTTTTGAGGAGGGAGGGACTTATGTGAGTAGGAGCAAGGATCGCCATAGAGTTGGGGTGAATGACAGAGGCAAAGGAGGAGAGCCAGCTATGCCAGTTGGGCACATGACAGAAGCTAGGGCTAAAAGACTTAAGGAGGCTCTCCATATGCATGTGGGTTATCTTTTGGAGAGGATGGAACAGTCCAAACCTATTGGAGGAGAACTTTATGGATCCTAGCCCAAATTGATCCATCTAACTCAGATCCTTGGGCCAGATACCCTTGAGACTTGAAGATTTGAAGACTTGAACTAATAAGCCAACCATATGCGGTTTTAACTAGGATGGTCTCACTTATTTGCTTAAGCCCATACATTAGACCTTTTTTTTAATTATTTTGTGTTACTTAAAGCTCGAGTACTTATTATTAGGCCTAGGTATAAATAGTTTCATTAGGTTTTTTTGGAAGATAGTTTAGCTATTATTTTCTTGATTGTGTCGACGACCATTGTGAGGTTTCTTCCTCTTATTCTTATTTCAACATAAATCACTAATTCACTTATCAATTTTTCTCAAATTGTGGCATGTTTGTTTGATTCAATCTTCTTGGTTTTAGTTGTGTTCGTTTGATTCAATCTTCTTGGTTTTAGTTCCAATCATCTAAGTTGCTCGAATCACATATTCGTGAGGTCTAGTAAGGATTGAACCTTACATATTCCTTTAATTTTGTTGAATTTCAAATCTTGTTCTTTATTTTCCTTTCTTGCCGAAACATCTGACATCCACAAACCCATCAATCCGACACCACCGTCATTAACTTCTAAGGATTTTTGGAAAACCCTTCATCGACTCATCTCCATGCACGTATCAAAAAGGACGGGGCAGAGGAACTTAGCACAAAAGGGGTGTAAAAGAGCTGACGTGAAGTATTATAATTGTGAAAAATATGGCTATTATATTTCTAAATGTAGAAATAGAGTGAAAGAGAAAGATGATTATCACGTAAAAGGATAAATTGAAGAAGAATCAACCTTCTTGTAACTGTATAATGAAGAAAAATATCAAAAAGCATGGTTTTAGGACAGTAGTGCACGCAACCATATGACAAGGAAGAAAAAATTATTTGTTTATTTGAATGAATCTTTTAAAAGAACTATTTCTTTTAGAGATAAAAGAAATGTGAATGTTAAAGGGAAAGGTAATATTATGATTTTGGCTAAAAAAGGATCTCATCAATTTATTTCCCAAGTATATTATATCCCTTTGCTAAAAGCAAACATTTTGAATTTAGGCCAACTTTGAGAGAAAGATTATGATATTCGATCACAGTATGGTTGGATAATGATTAGATATTGTGAAGATAAGTTGATTACCAAAGTTAAAATGTCAAAGAACATAATGTTTTCTCTTAAACTTCAAACTGATAATGTGAATTGTTTGAAAGCTTGTGTCTCGGGTTCTTCTTGGGTTTGACATCAACAAATGGGACATTTGAACTTTGATAGCTTGAAGCAATTGGTGAAAGAAAAATGGTGTATGGCTTGCCTCTTATTGATCATCCAAATTATATTTGTGAAGGTTGTATTTATGGGAAGCGTTTCAGAAATAACTTTTCAAAGTAGTGATTTTCAAGATTAACAAAGTCACTACAAATTTTACATGCTGATATATGTGACCCAATTAATCATCTCTCTCTTGGTAAGAACAAGTATTTCCTATTGTTTGTTGATGATTTTAGACGAAAAACTTGAGTTTATTTTTTAAGGAGAAATTTGAAGCTTCTAAGACCTTAAAAATTTTAAAATGCTGGTGGAAAATGAAATTGTCAATTTCATTAAAGGCTGGAGAACAGATAAAGGTGGTGAGTTCACTTCTAAATAATTTGATGATTTCTACAAATCATATAGAATTAAAAGATTCTTGACAATTCTAAGGTCGTCATAACAAAATGGTGTTGTGGAGAGGAAGAACATAACCATTCTTGACATGACTAGAAGCATGTAAAGAGCAAACACATGCCTAAAGAATTTTGGACAAAAGCTATATTTTCAACTATATAATTGAGCAACATATGTCCTACAAAAATCTTGCATAAAATTACTCTTCAAGAGACATAAAGTGGTAAAAAAGAGTTTTTAGCTATGTTGTGTATGCTCATGTTGCTGATGAAACAAAAGTAAAGCCAGATGATAAAAGTGAGAAGCTCGTGTTTATTGACTATGATGGAAAGTAAAGGTGGTGAGTTCACTTTATAATCTTAGAAGCAAGAAGATTGTTGTAAGTCAAGATGTCAAGTTTGATGAAGATGATTGCTGGAACTAGGAAACTTAAGAGGATGATTAATACTTTCTTCCAATGTTTGATATTGACTTTATTCAAAATGAAAATGAATAGGATATGTCTCCTAAAGTGTCTTCTCTAGCAGTAACTCATATTGATTTGAGTCCTTTAAGCTCCTCCAAAAGGCCTTAAAAGATGACAAGGCTTCAAGACATTTATTCAAACACTAATGAAACCAATGATTATGCCCTCTTTTGTTTATTTGTAGGTGCAAAACCATTAAACTTTGAAGATGCAGTAGAAGACCAAAAATGGAGAAAGACCATGGATGAAGAAATAAATTCCATTCAGAAAAATGGTACATGGAGATTGGAAATTCGCACAAGCACGTTTTTCGGTGTCAAATGGATTTACAAAATCAAGAAAAATGAAAGAGGAGAAATGGAGAAGTTCAAAGCTAGATTGGTTGCTAAGGGTTATAGCTAATAACGAGGCATTGATTATGATGAAGTATTTGGTCCAGTTGCTCATTTGGAAATATTCAGATCAATCATGGCATTGGTTGCACAAAACAATTGGAGAATTTATCAAATGGATGTCAAATTTACATTCTTGAATGGACATTTGGAGGAGGATGTTTATATTGAACAACCTCCCAGATATGTTTTCAAAGGTCATGAAGATAAAGTGTTAAAATTGAAGACCTTATATGGTTTAAAACAAGCACCAAGAGCTTGGTACAACTGCATTGATAATTGCTTTGCTTAATAGGAGTTCATAAAATGTCCACATGAATATGGAATTTATGTGAAGAAAAAGGAGAATGGTGATATGGTAATTGTTTGTTTGTATGTTGATTATTTGATTTTTATAGGAAACAATTTAAGCTTATTTAATGAATTTAAAAAGGAGATGATTGCAGAATTTGAGATGACTAATATTCCTATTGTCTTGGAATTAAAAAGAAGCAATCTAATGAAGGCATTTTTGTCTCACAAAAGAATTATGCAATGAAGATTTTGAAAGAATTCAACTTGGAAAATTGTCAACGGGCTTCTACACTAGTCAAATGTGCAGTAAAGCTACAAGATTTGATGATGAAAAGATGGATTCAACTATGTACAGGCAATTTGTTGGAAATTCGAGATACTTGACTTGTTCTAGAACTAATATTCTTTATGGAGTTAGAATTATTAGTCGATATATGTAGTCTCCAACTGCCACTCATTTTAAGGCTAGTAAAAGCATTTTGAGATATATTAAAAGAACTCTTGATTATGACTTGTTTTATTCATCTTCTAAGAATTGCAATTTGGTTGGTTACAATGATAGTGATTAGGGAGGTAATGTTGATGATAGAAGAAGTACTACTGGTTTTCAATTTAGATTTGGAGATGATGTATTTACTTAGGGTTTAAAAAAGAAACCTACTATAACTCTTTCAAAATGTGAAGCAGAGTATGTGGCTGCTACTGTTTGTGATTGTCATGTTGTATGGTTGAGAAAATTATTAAAAACCATGTATATGTCACTAGAAGAAGCTACTAAGATTTTTGTTAACAACAAATCTGCAATTGTATTGGGAAAAAAGATCCTATTTTCCATGATAGGAGCACATAGATACAAGATTTCATTTTATATAAGAGTATATTAGTAAGAAAGACGTGCAACTTAAGTATATGAAATTTCATGATCAAATTGCATACATATTCACCAAGGCATTGAAGGTTGAAGATTTTGCAAGATTGAGAGCAAGATTCGGCATAACCAAATTTGTATTTTAAGAGGGAGTGTTGAAGATATAAAGTCAAAATAAATGTGTTATTATCTCAATAAGTTTATTTCGTTTCTTAAGAGGTATGTTTCATTTGTTAAGTAAGTCTAAGAGTTGTTTTTGTACTTTATAAGTATTATTCTGCTGTAATGAAATATACGGAGGCTCCAACATTATCAACCAGTTCTAGCTTATCTCTATTTTATCCTTTGGGTTTCTTCGTTTCTATCTCTATTTTCTAACATTCTCAGCAGTGAAATTTCCAATTGCACCCTCGCGGACAGAATCATCTGAAGAAATATGATAAATGAAAATTGTTTTTCTTTTTATGAAATAATTCATAAAACTCATTAAGATAATCAAACCAATTAAAGGAGGAAGAATGCTACATTTTATAAGTAATGGTATGAACGATTTACAATGAGAGGTCCAATCATCATACAACGAACAAATCAGGAAATCAAGATTAAACATGGTACACTGCAAATTTTCTTTCCATAAATTTTGATTTGAAAATAAAACAAACACACGACACGACATATATACATAATGTAAATGAGACATTTATTAAAGGTATTTATCTGATGCAATAACAAGACATCTATGCATTGCTATTGTAATAAACAAGCATTCACAAAGTGAAAGAAACAATTATAAAGGCATGGTAAAATCCTGTCAGATTGTTACCATTACTTACCAAATGATCATAAAACTTAGGTTGTTTTGTTACCAATTCTAGAAGGTACTTGTTCATCACATCCTCAAACTTAATGGTGAGTATAAGTGGTGCTCTTCAACTTTCTGTTTCCAAAATGCATTAATAGTAAATAATAATAATGTTCAATGGGAAACATGTGCAATATTTAAAGAAAATTTGGTACAAAATATCTCTTGCTTACTGCAAATCTGAATTACATATTTTAAATCTATAATATGTCAATTTTCAATAATTTACTTACCATATAAAATTAAAATTCATTAATATTACCTAAGAAAGTGATGAGAAGCACATTCCTATCTCAACTTTGGGATTAAAACTGCAAAAGTTTCAAAGCTTTCAAAAGAAAGAAGAGAATTGGGAAGCCTTGGCATATTTGTTAGGTTCCATCTAGAGTGAATATATTCATGTTGTTCAGGCAGTTTTGATAAATTAGATTTGGTGGAAAATCCACTGCCAAACACACCACTGTCCAGCTTACCATAAAGCACCTACAAATGCCAAGACAAATGATAATAGAAATTGCAAACAAGAAGAAATACAACAAAATTTACCATAAGATTTTTTAGCATACCTCTATTTATTCAGTGATAATTTGAACTATTCTTCTGTACTCTCATTCAAAATCCTAAATTGATGATTCCCATTGCAATTAAAGAGCATTAGAACATATATTTGAGCCCACATCACTTTTGGTGGATAAATACAGGCCCTTAAAATCATCATTATATTAGTTGAAATTTTCAATATTAAATTTTAGACCAAATTCATATTCCAAGCCTTTAACAATGGAGAATCCTATGTCATTAGGGTTTATATAGTATCTATAACCAGCACCATGTTTCAACTTCATATAGAAGCTACTTTTTAAAATTCCCATCATGTTATTATATGTTGTAGGCGTTTGACCTACTCTATACTGATTTTCAACACCATCTATCGCTACTGTTGGGCGCCGAATCGTATTAAGCATGTTTATGTTATTTTTGGAGGTTTAATTTAAAAAAAATATTTTTGTTGGACTTAATTGAGGTTTATATTGATTAAAGGGATGAAAGTTAAATGTGGGTTTAGCCCCAATTAGAATTGAATTATTGTTAGAAGTTGAAAGGAATAAAATGGCTTAGGGGCAATTTAGGAATTTCACTTGTGATTTTAGAGTTTAAGGCTT
>JAOSBN010092018.1:0-11848 GCA_027563595.1 Erythroxylum suave
GTAAGATGATTTTAGGTTATCTCGTTTTTGTCTTTTATTGTCATTGATATTTAAAATTGGATTGGACATATCTAATACGTAAATTCCTTTGCATAATGTAGCTGTACCATACAATATTTCATTCAACTTAATTGAATAACCATTTCTTGAAAAAGTTAAATGAAATCCAGCTTTATTAAGACATGAAACAGATACAATGTTTTTAATCACAATGGTATATAATAGCAATTTTCCAAAACTAACTCTAGCTCACTAGGAAGATACAAAACATATGTCCCTATAGCTAATGTAGCAACTTTGGTCCATTTCCCACACGTAGGTCCATCTCTCCCTTGTTAAGCAGTCTACTATCCTTAAGATCTTATATATCAACACATATGTGTGGGCCACATTCGGTATCTTATACCCAAATGTTGTGATCAGAAATAGTATTAACCTCAATGACAAATATCATACCTAAAGTAGATGATGGGGCATCTAATGCCTTCTTTTGCTTCAGTAACTCCAGATAAGCTTAAGCTTTGCAGTTTCTCTTCTAATGCCCTTCCTTATTGCAATGGAAGTATATCCCCTTTGGTGTTGTCTTCTTCACCTTCTTTTTGGCTACATCTCCCACTAGTTTTTTGGACTTCTTCTTCTTCTTTTGATTCTTCTTCCAAGAACCAAAAGCAGAGTCCAACTGTTGGACCCAGGTCTTGGTATTTAATTCATTGTAATAATGCACAAGGCTTGGGTAACTTTAATAACAATAAAAAAAGTCACGGTTGAGTCACAATCGTGGTAAAGTATGAGAAGTCACGACTGTGCTTAAGTTTGTCATAATCATGCACAAGCACGATTGTGCACACTCCTATGAATGAAGGGCTAGTGCACAATCCTGCTTGTGCACGATTGTGCACTCCTGAAATTGAAGAGCTAATAGCTCGATTGTGCAGTCAAACTTGTAACCATCATAACTCTTGATTTTGATGTTCAAAAATTACAAACTTTATACCATTAGAAAGCTAAGAGGACAAAATACAATTTATATGGAGATAACTTTATCTAATTCGGTCTATATCGATACAGTTTAATTGTTGAAATCAAGACACAATTTTTGATTAGGGATAGTGTTACAGCCTCTATCAGCACCAATGGTGTTATCGTGTAAAGGACATATCTCTTTCATTTAAAGTCAAAAAATTTCATGTGATATATTGTTGGAAAGCTAGAATGATGAACTACAATCTTTCTAAATAACACTTCGTAAAATTTTGCCTAGTTTATGGAAGTTAGAGGCACTAATTCGTGTCCCTCTTATTGTCTTTTGCTTATTACGAGCTTTTACATTTCCAAAATGCCTGAATCCAATAAGCACTAACTGTACATACTTGACTCCTAGCATAACAATTTATTTTAAACCTATCTAGGGCTATATAACAACATAAAATTTTATTTCCAATATCATTAACAACCCAACAAAGGAGAAAATTCTGAATATATACAAAGGGAACTTTTTCAACTTTTACTTTCATTACTTAATCAAAACAGAGTTTTCACATATCTTTAATTACATGTCAAAGGCCACATTAGTAGCATAATACAAAACATATATGAATGCTCATGCTTGATATACTTATAAAGCTACCCAAACATATAGTCAAACTATCTTAGAAGCAAAAGATAGAAATCTTGGAGTTTGTCAAAGCTTGAAAGTATTAATTATCTGCTCGTTCTGCATCTGAGGAGTGGAAAATAATAGGACGAGCTATGAAGCTTCGTGGCTAATATGCTTATAGCCATTGGTAACAAGCTACATACAATTAAGTGAATATAATACACTTATAGCCATTGGTAACAAGCCTATACACTTGATTGTGTGTGGCTCGTTACCAATGGCTATAAGCGTATATACATATATATCAATTACATTATCTACATTTCTAACTCAAAGAAACTCGTAGTAAAAAATGTTATCACATAAATCATATTATGTGTTTTCATCCATCAAAACATAATTGTATATCATGCTCAACAGAACAAAGTGAAATGCACAAACATAATGGCTTAAGAGAATCCAATGGGTCAAAAAGGAGAAACCAAAGTTTACACCATGAACAAAATAAGTTCGTTTCCTTGAGAGCTCAAGTGCCACAATCAGGCAGCCGAGAGAAGGCTTTAAGTTAACGTGCACATGACAAACAAAATGGTATCTCTTACCCACACAACCAAATTTCAATGCTTAATTCATTTCATCATATGTTCATACTTTCATGCTTTTTATGTTTTTTCCTCTTTTCACTAATACAAAATGTCGTAAAATGAACATTCAAGGCATAGTATGATAATAAATCATAGTGCGTTTTCCAACAATCACATCAATTCAAAGTCAAGCAATTTTAGTATACAAGCAAACAAGAAATCAGCCCATCACACAATAACTATAAACACATTACCCACCTAATTGATTGTAAGTCCAAACTCAAGTTTGCGTTTCCTTTTGCTCTTGCCTTGGATTTTCTTGGTTTCCTTCAACAATCAAACTTTCATTCAAACTAATATACAAATAGAAAATCTATTAAGCTTTAATATCCAAAAAAATGAGCTTAGACTTAATCTACTAATGGTTTATCTAAGCAAGAATAACTATGATGTAGTTAAAAATCCATGAAAATCAAAATAAGATTCTTGGTACTCTACTTTCTCCCTTTATTTCCAGCACTTAAAACTCATTTTCTCTATTTCTTTCTTTCTTACTTCTCTAACACGTCTCTCTTCATCTTTCTCATTTCTTTTCTTAGTTATTTTAAGACAAATGCTAGTCTTTCCAAGCTTACCCTTCCACATTTAATTTAATGCCTACTTACTCCTATTATTCCCTTATACTTGTTACACCCTAACTTAGTTTTAACATTTTTACTTAATAGAAGCAAACACATGTAAATAAATATATTCATGACTAAACTCCAATAGATTCTAATTTAATAAATTCTAATTTCTAAGAAAATTGAGAGAAAAGTAAGAGAAGTCATGGTTGTGACTTCTTAAGTCACAACTGTGCTTAATAAGAGAAGTCACGGTTGTTGTACCACCCCACTCCCATCTGACACATACACGTATGCCCTTTGGATGCACGTGCACATTCTCGACAAAAATGGCATGCTAACTTATATGCTTTCAATATATCACATGGCATCATAATTAAAATCATAAATCACACAATGTCTAAAATCCAAAATATGCTCATTTCATTTCATAAACCCAAATTTACAATGTGGCATTAAATCCATCATCTATGTTTATATAATACTAACCAATCAGAGTCCACAGCTCTGTCTACATGTATGAGGGATTAACAAAAATTAAGAATAATCCTTCAGTCCTAACTAGTCGACCTTTGAGTCATAACTTCTATCTAAAATTCGTACAAGATCTCTTCTAAGCAGTCTTAGAAGCTAAATCGTCGCTCTCTCAAACCTGAAATGTCAACGTTGCAATTTGATTTAGTATTGCGAACCTAGTTGAGTAACTAACCTTGATGGTACACTCATGTCCTGCAACACAATTTTGTTATCATATAATTCACATAATCTCAATTATCATCATTTAATATCACGAAATACTTTATTCACATTTATCACATTTCAAAATCCATACAAGTAATCATTTCATTATCATGTAGAACATATTCATCGATAAGCGTTCATATATTTCATGCAATAAAAGTCCTCCAAAATTGCAATTATTTAATTTATTCATATCATATGTGGATGCAACGTTTAAGAGACTCAAATTATTTTATTACGTTGTTGTGATCGAGTGATTTTTTCACTATCATGTATTTGTTGTAGATACTGGGCTCTTTCATAGTGTCCCTTACTGTTGGGATGCAGGGCTCATTTTTTATATTGAGCCATAGGCTCTTACCACAAATGTCTGAGTTTTAAGTTCTTTTTCACTGGCGACTCCGATCATAATTGCCTTTATATTTTATGCATTCTTGGAATGAAATGCATTACATATATTCAATCATTATGTTAAGTCATTCACATTCACTTTCACTTTCCAAATTCACATTCATCATTGAACTTTTAGTTTGGCTTTCAACATATAAGTTGATAGCACATTTAGTAATTCACATTCACATTCAAGGAACACTTCCAATGTGTTATTCATGCATCAAATGCCTCGAACATTTTATATCTGGAAATTAGTATACATACATCACATACCAATTCAATTCAAAAATTAAACAAACAATCAAGGTGATACCATCTTAGGTTACTCACATCTTTAGGATATCATTGAAAATGGTCCATATATCTTAACAGATGACGAAGAGAAAAGAATCTCTCATGACCAATGGTCAGTTGATCAGAAAGCTCACTTTTAATTAAACTCAAAGGTCAAGTTCTTTTTAAGTTGTGTTATAAGTAGAAGTGAATATGATAAGGTTCATAGAAGCAAATTTGCAAAGAAAATGTGGGGACACATTAGCCATTACATATGAAGGAACAAACTAGGTGAAAGAATCCAAGATTGGTATTCTTGTTCATCAGTACGAGCTGTTCAAGATGAAAGATGATAAGACTATTGATCAGATGTTTGGACGATTCCAAACAATTATTAATGGACTTAAAGCCCTGGGGAGAATCTATGATAGTCAAGATCATGTCAGAAAGATTCTCAGAAGTCTTCAAAAAAGATGGAGACCTAAAGTAACAGCAATACAAGAGGCCAAGGATTTAAGTAAGCTGAAGCTAGATGAATTGCTTGGTTCACTTAAAATCCATGAAGTAGAGCTTGATGCAGAAGATAAACCCAGAAGGAATAAATCTATTGCATTAAAGGCTGGTCAGAAGAATCGGAAGAGTCAAAAGATGTAGAAAAATAGAAGCATATCTTTAAAAGCATTAAAGATTGAAGAAATCAAGATTGATGATGCTAGTGAAGATGAAGATGAGCTATCCTTCATTTCAAGAAAGATTAGAAGGATGTGGAAAAAGAAATAAAGGGGAAATAAAGACTTCTCTTTCAAAAAGAATAGCAGAGATGATTCCATCATTTGCTATAAGTGTGATAAACCAGGACATTACAAGTCTGAATGTTCATTGTTCAAAAGAAAACAAAAGAAAGTCAAGAAAACAAAAAGAGCATGATGACAACATAGGAAGATCTGGATTTGTCTGAATCTGAATCTGACTCAAAAACATCAGAACAAGCAAATATATGCTTGGTAGCTGAAAGGGAAAGTGATGATGAGGTAATTTCTGACTTTGATGATCTTCAGTATGCCTATTTAAAATTGTTAGAAGATTCACATGTTATCTTAAACAAAACTCTTAGAAGAAGAAAACGTCTGTCTTAGGAAACAAGTAGACGATATGAAAAAGAAAGTAACTATAGATAGATCTGAGGAAATTAATCAACTAAAACAAAGGATTAATAGTCTTTCAACAAATTTATCTAAATTTACAGAAAGTACAAAAAGGATGAATGAAATGATTAGAAGTTATATACATCCAAATGATAAAAGCAGTTTAGGCTTTAATGATAGAAATACTATTCATAATAGTAATGTTCTTCATAATAGAAATTTTGCTCCTAACAAAAAGAAAAAGAAACAATATTCTAATTATTATTCAAAGAAAAATTATAAGACTAACCCTAAAGGACCTAAGAAAATATGGTTACCTAAGAAGGATATAATATATACTGCAAATCTCTTTACTTCAAAGAAGCAACCACCACTAATGGTACTTGGACAGTGGCTGCTCACGACATATGATAGGCAGAAAATCTATGTACCTAGACCTCCAATATAAGAAGGAGGATCAGTAACTTTTGGAGACAACCAGCAGGGCAAAATAGTTGGGATCGGCAAAATTGATAAAGATTCCTTTTCATCTATTGATAATGTTCTGCTAGTTGATGACTTAACACATAATCTAATCAGTATAAGTCAATTATATGTTCCATATTCTTTTCTTCCAAGAGACGAAATAACCTCTATAAAATTAACTTAAACAATTTGAAAAGTCAAAATATTTCATACCTTATATCAAAAGATGATGAAAAACTCATTTGGCGCAAAAAGCTAGGTCATGTTAACTTTAAACATATTTCCAAGTTAGTTAGACATGATTTGGCAAGAGGTTTACCAAAGATAAGTTTTAATAAAGATTTCTTTTATGAGAGTTGTCAAAAAGGAAAACAAGTTAAAATATCTTTTTCTTCTAAGAATATTGTAACTTCGTCTAGACCTCTAGAGCTGTTACATATAAATTTGTTTGGTCTAACTAGAATAGTAAGTCTTCGTGGAAAGAAGTATGGTCTCGTAATTATTGATGACTTCACTAGATTTTGTTGGATATTATTTTTATCACATAAAGATGAATCTCTTAAATACTTTAAGGTTTTATCCAAAAAGTTACAAAATTAAAAAGAAATTTCTATAACTGGAATTAGGAGTGATCATGGTGGAGAATTTTAAAATGAAAAATTCAAAATGTTTTATGAAGAGAATGGAATTTTCTATAATTTCTCTGTTCCTAGAACTCCTCAACAAAATGGAGTTGTAGAGAGAAAGAACAAGACGATTCAAGAAATGGCAAGGACCATGCTATATGAAATGAATCTTCCTAAGTACTTTTGGGTAGAAGCTGTAAATACAGCTTGTTATAATCAAAATAGAGTATTTTTGCGACCTATTTTAAATAAAAATCTATATGAATTATGGAAGGGAAGAAAGCCAAATATCTCTTACTTTCATTCTTTTGGTTGCAAATGCACTGTTTTGAATGCAAAAGAAAATTTGGATAAATTTGATTCTAAGATCAATTCAAGAATTTTTATAGGTTATTCAATTACTTCTAAAGCTTATAGAGTTTATAATCTTATTTCTAAATCTGTTGAAGTGTCTATGCATGTAAAATTTGACGATGATTCTCATCTAGATAAATGAGACGATTCTAATGATGAAACTCTATTTGCTCCCTTAGTTAATAACCTAGACGATACACCACTAAACAATCCATCTAATAAAGTAGTAGATAGTTCTGAAAATATTATCTTAAGAAAAGAATAGAAATATAAATCTTCTTACCAAGAAAACTTGATTATAGGAGAAACATCAAAATGAGCGAGAACTAGATTTAAGTTTAGAAGAGAGGCCAATGTAGCATTTGTTTCCAAATTAGAACCTAAGAAAATTGATGAAGCTCTTCAAGACAAAGGTTAGATTTTAGCTATACAAGAGGAGTTAAATCAATTTACAAGAAATAAAGTTTGCTCTCTAGTCTCTAAACCATCCAATAAATCTATTATATGAACTAGATGGGTATTCAAAAATAAATTAGACAAATCAAGAAAAGTAACCCATAACAAAGCTATATTAGTAGCTCAAGGCTATAATCAACAAGAAGGAATAGACAATAATGAAACATATGCCCCTGTAGCTAGAATAGAAGCTATTAGGATCTTGCTTGCATATGTTGTTTATTATAATATAAAACTGTTTCAAATAGATGTGAAAAGTGCTTTTTTGAATGGTCTTATAGATGAAGAAGTTTATGTAAAACAACCCCCAGGTTTTGAAGACATTGATAAACCTGATTATGTGTATAAACTTCATAAAGCTTTGTATGGATTAAAACAAGCACCTCGTACTTGGTATGATCATCTGAGTTTGTTTTTGATTAAAAATGACTTCATTAGAGGTCAAGTAGATAAAACATTGTTTCAGAAAAATATTAAATATGATTTTATCATTGTACAAATATATGTAGATGATATCATCTTTGGTGCAACTTCTAAAAAAATTATGATCTAAGTTTAAAAATCTTATGAAAAGTGAATTTGAAATGAGTATGGTGGGTAAATTAAAGTTCTTTCTTGGTTTACAAATTAAACAAACTGAAGAAAGGATTTGTATTCATTAACAAAAGTATATCAAAGAACTTTTAGTTAAATATAAAATGGAAAATGTTAAACCAATGTCAACTCCTATGCATCCTTCAATCGTCTTAACCAAGGATGAAGTTGGTAAGAAGTTTGATCAAATTCTTTTCAAAGGAATTATTGATTCTTTGCTTTATCTAACTATAAGCAGACCTGATATAATGTTTAGTGTTTGTTTGTGTGTAAGATTTCAGGCAGATCCTAGAGAATCTCATTATATTGTTGTTAAAAGAATATTGAGATACTTGGCAAGTTTTACTAATCTTTGCTTAATGTATGAGAAAGGTAAAGATTTCAGGTCAATTGGCTACTGTAATGCTGATTATGCTAGAGATAGAATTGATAGAAAGAGTACAAGCGCAAGTTGTCACTTTCTTGGTCATAATCTAATTTCTTGGTCAAGCAAGAGGCAAAGTTCAATTGCTCTATCTACTACAGAAGTTGAATATATGTCAGCTACAAGCTATTATTCACAAATATTATAGATAAAGTATCAGTTAGAGGATTATTCTATCCAAGAAGATCAGATTCCAATCTTCTATGACAATAAAAATGTTATTAATCTCTCAAGGAATCCAATACAACACTCAAAGCTAAAGCATATTGAAGTTAGACATCATTTTATTAGAGACTATGTACAAAGAGGGATCATCAATCTACAATTTGTTGAGACGAATCAACAATGGGCAGATATCTTCACCCTTAAGTGAAGACAGATTTAAGGAAATCAGACGAAACCTGAATATGGTGATGTTAAATGACCATTCGTCTGAAACTCCATAATCCAGATGATTCGTCTTGAAGAAGCCAAAAAGTCGTAAGTTTTTAGATTAAATAGTAACGGTAACTTTCAATCGGTAGTTTCAATCTATGATTACCAGTGGGTCAGTTAAAAACGTTACAAACGGTAACTTTTCAAGAGTGTATATAAAAAAAATCATCTCAAAATCTGCAACACCTTACACTCTAGAATTTTCTTGAAAAACTCTAAAACTGACTTGTTCAAACTGCTCTCAACAAAGGCGATCCAACCCTCTGTTCTAAATGTCAAATCCTTTTCATTTCATTTCATATCTTTCTCTTAATATTTTTTCTATAAACTAACCTTGCTTCTTTAAGCAAAATACATTTCTATGTTTAGTGTTTATTTTTTATAGATTAAGAATGACGAAATCTCTTGTCTATAGAAGACTCATCGATTTAACTTCACTGAAGAATAATCAGATGAATATCGAACCTGAGATTAAAGCAGTTGGATGGAAGAACTTCTTTAATATCTTTGAGACGGTGTATCTGAATGAAATATATGAGTTCTGGAAGAATGTAAAGGTGGTAGACAACACCTAGGTATCAATGGTAGCTGGGTTGTTGGTAATAATCACACAAGATTCTATTATAAAGGCTATTGGGTGTCCAAATGAAGGAGCATAATTGTTCAACAATATAGATTGGATCGCTCAAAGTCATATAAACGAATTCAACATCAATTGACAACTATATGGATCCAGTAATCCAGGAGTTAAGAAATTTTCAACCCTCATTCCGAAGGCTAGGATTCTTCACTCACTTCTTCTCCATTGTATCCTACCAAGAGCAGGATCAAAGGATGTAGTGACAATGAATAATGAACATTGTCTATTTCATCTATGACAATGAATGATGAACATTGTCTATTTCATCTACTTACTCACCAACCTATTAATCTTCTGTTCTTGATTCTGAAGTACATAATAAAGGCTAAGGAGGATTATCATCTGAAGAATGGTTCTTTAACTTATGGTATGCTGTTAAAAAGATTCTTCAAAGAATCTAGAATCCTACTTGATAGAGGAAATAGAGTAAAGATGAATAATAAGAGTTTTATCCATGCCTCTAATATTCACAAAATGGAAATCAAGACTAAAGCCAAAGCGGATGTAGATTTCACATTGAAAGCACAGCCTAAGGGGGAGCTTTCAGTAAGACGAAGCAGGAAAGAACATTTTCTGTCTGAAATATAAGCAAAACCTCGATTGTCTGGAAGAATATCAGTAGAGGTAAAGGTTGAGAAATCATCTAATGAGCTGATACAAGCAAAGACGTTTCCACCAATTAGAAATGCCTGAGAAGACAAAAAGGTCACCAAGATTAATGACCTTACAACAACAAGAATAGAAGAAGCAGAAAGCTTTGATTCTTAGGGGAGATTCTGAGAGTAAAAAGGAGCAAGAGCAACAACAGTAGCTTACCAAACCAATTGTCTCTATCCCTCAGACTCAATTAGAACAACCATTTGGAGAGACAGAGATAAAAAGGAAGTTAGTATTTGAGAAGAAGAAGCCTCAACAACAACTCTTTTCCAAATCAGTAGAAGAACGAAAGAAGATGAAGCCTATTCAGAAGAAGAAGGTTTCATTATCTGATGTTCCACAAAAGACACGAATTGTTGAAAAGTAGCGAGTAACTTACAACCCTCCTTAACCAATAAAGAAACAAGATTTGAAGGTTATAGAGGTTTAATTATCATCAGAGAACCTTCTAAACAAAAAGTTAAGGCTTAAGTTAAACCCATAACAGTAAATGATCAGACGATACATCTTCTAAGCCTTGAAGATCAAAGACAATATAGTATTAAGCGAGATGAAAAGAGAGAACCATATTCATTGAAGATTACAAAAGTTCCTTACACAATTTATCCAGTAACAAGTAGAACAACAATCAAAATTGTACTAGATGTACAACCTAGACGTCCAGCACTGCAAGTCAGCAAAAAAAAAGGAAAGAAGAAGAAGTTTCCTGAAAGCTGAAAAGATGATCTCACAGAAGAAGAAATTTAAGTGGAAATGAAGAACATAGACGATATATGTCATCTAGCTCAACCTATAGTCGTCTATTTATCACATCATATATTAAGGGAATCAGGAAGTAATTTTGGAGCATCTACCAAAGACGAAAGCTTCAAGGTGGTTAGCACAATATGAGAAGGAAGTTACAAAAGTATCACAACTG
Organism: Erythroxylum suave; assembly: GCA_027563595.1. Classification (NCBI taxonomy): domain Eukaryota; kingdom Viridiplantae; phylum Streptophyta; class Magnoliopsida; order Malpighiales; family Erythroxylaceae; genus Erythroxylum; species Erythroxylum suave. Next base: position 10,927 of record JAOSBN010092018.1, read on the forward strand.
AAGGTATCAATTTTAACTTAGAAACCTTTGTGCATTTGCTCATTCATTTCAAACCCTTAGGTTTCATTCCTTCAGTTAAAACTATTTTACACCTTCTAGGGCAACTAATTTACAAATTACCTAGACTTGATGATCTTGTTAGTGTCTTTATTTTCTATCTTTTTGTGTGTTAATTTTCTTTATTCTTGAGGTTTGAAGTTATACTTAATGGGAATTAATCTTGTTTCATGTCAAGCTGTATTTTGGAACTAAATCGAAAGAACCGCGACAATTTTGGGATAAAAAAGAGTTGAACTAGAAATTGACCCTAATTAGATGTGGCCTGGTGCAACAATCAAAAACTTAAAACATAGAAGCAAGACAGTTCAAGACCAAGACAACAGCCATTATGAGATGGATGCTGAAGCACAATAAATGGAGGCCAAAATGCAGCACATGAAAGGCAAAAGAATATAAAACCATTCAGCCAAAACGTTGACATTGGGGAGGCTTGGCTGGAGCTTTTTAATTGTAAAAATTAAAAAGAAGTGGGGCTACGTTAACACACAATAGAGGGCAGACGTGGACAAAAAGAAGGGACTTGGGAATTAAAAAGAAAATCACGCAAAGTGGGAAGAAGGTTTTAGGTGGCGTGAATTAAAAAGAAGAACCCTAAAGACTTTATTCAAGGAGGTCACAACAGAGGGGGCTGCATTAATCAACAGTGAGTGGAGGCTTAGAAAAATCAAGGCTGCGGCTGGGAGAGGAGATGCTGGCACCGTGAGTTCAGTGAGAATAAAAAGAAAGGAAGCTGCCGCAGATAGCAAATAGAGAAGAATGCCCATGACAGTCTCCATGTCAAAGATAGTCGAAATAGTTAGGAAAATCATGATGTTGGGTAACTAAACTTTTATTTCTTGGTTTACGGAATCCTAGTTATTGA
>JAOSBN010092029.1:0-11848 GCA_027563595.1 Erythroxylum suave
AATAATAATAATAATAATAATAATAATAATAATAATAATAATAATAATAATAATAATAATAATAATAATAATAATTTCTCATGACCTAATTTTAAAGGAATAGGAAACTACTAGTAGTAGTCTCACTTAGAATAAAATCATAAGTTACAGACTCAATAAAAAAATTAAAAATATATTAATTACGTATCTTATTTGTTTAGATGTTAACCCATATCTTTAAGCTATTAAAAATTATAACCCATACCTTTATGCTATTAAAAATTAATTGATTTAGGCATACTGAATGTAAAAAGTTCATGTTAAAATTTTCTTTTATAGATTGAAGATAGAATTTTGAAAGAAGACCATTCAATTTTTAAAATTTGAATGAAATTTTTCATTTTAAAATTAAATTAAATAATTTTAATTTTAAAAAGGAAGAAATTTTGATCTTAACCCAAACCCTTGACTTGAAGTTTGATCAAGCTTAAGCTGAGAGTCTCAAGCAGGGGCCTTAATAACTATTTTTGTGTCAAGCTTGGTCCTGCCGACCCAATACCACCTCCACTTGAGAGAGAACAAAATTGTAACTTTAGAATTCTTAGTAGTCCAAAAAACTAAAGTTGTTCATTTAATTAGAGTGAAGTTGAAACATAATGAAGTCTTAAGAGATATCTTACATAAGTCTAACTTATTTATTCATTACTTTTTACTTGATTATTGCTTTGTTTTAATGATTATAATTCTTCATTTGTTTCCTTTTTCAATCAATCGTATTTGATAGTCTACATAATTAGGTTTGTGAACAATTGGTAATTAATAGCTATTCCTCATGCGATCGACCATACTCGCCAATCCTAACTATAGCTACACATGCGCTTGAAGTATAAAACAAACATACTAAAGGTTCAACCAATTGGGTATACTTACATTATTAGGAACTAAGAATAGCTTATTTATCTATTAAGTCAATAAGTCTCTTGATGAGGGGTACTTATCTTCTATATATAGACTAGTTTTACACAATTATAGTTAATTGTAAACTCTAGCTAGTATATTCTTTGTAACATGCCTCGTACTAAACTCATCCTAGCTTAAGCATGATCGTAATAAGTCATATAATCCTTCCAAAATTTGTAATGTACCAAAACTAAGTTTTTATATAAAGTTTTTCTTCACAAACATAGCTTAAGTCACAACTATGTCCTTGGTTGTGTATCTCACAATTTCTTTCCAAAATATACACCTAGGATTTGAAACACCTTCACCGTGCCAATATGTTGTGTTCTAGCTTGTGTCTTTACCTTTAACTTCTAGATAAGAACACTCCTTCGTACATGATCCGTGTTCAATAAAAGACTTTTAAGAAATACCTCATTCTTTTATAGACACTTTAAAATTACACTTTTGTATATAAGCCATATATAATAACAAATGATAGCTTCCTAAGTGAAGGCTCCTATAATCTTTTAGGAGCTTCTCGTATAAATAATTTGCAACAAAAGTTAAATAATTTTTGGAGTGTTAAAAGTGTTTCTTTTAACATTTTGAAAATGTTGAAAGTAAATTAATTTAAATTGAAAAACACTTATATTATAGTTATGTTAGCTATGTGACTGATTCATTGTCGTTTTATGCTAAAATTTATGATTATGCAAGTTGAAATGGGACTCATGGTGAGTTCTTATTAGAATTCAAATAGAGAAGTTATAAAGATGGTTTCTTTTGATTCTCAATCAAGAGTGTAATGGACTCAATTCAAGGAGAAAAAACGGCTAAAAATCTAGTGTTGTTGCTTTTGTTTATTTGTTTTATATTATTTGTTGCTTGTGCTGTACAATAAATAATGCAATATAATTGTAAATTAAAGTACGCTATTGCACTACATCATATAAGTTAGTTATGATTAGTCATACATATCCTTGTAAGATGTACAAGCTAGACACATGATATTGTGTAATTATTAGTTTAAAGTGATAAGGGATACTGATATATGATGCCACTAATTTACAATACCATTTATCTTAACCTAACATGAAATTGTTTTAATATTAGTTAAAGCCACACAAATTTTATATATTTTGACTCATTCCTAAAAATCACTTACATTTTCTTATTCTAGAAAAGTCCTTATTTTTTTAAAATTACCATATACAAAATTGATAAGTGATATGTTTGAAATCACATCAAATGTCAATTTATTCAAATATTTTAAAATTTGAATATAGTATAAAGATTTATTTAGAATATTCAATTGTATAAAAATATTTGTATCTTTTTAATATTTTTATACTTTTTATTCAAATATTTTTAAAATTTTAACAGGAGCCAGTAGTCATTTATTATAGGATAAATATTTAAATTATACAAAAATTTAAAAAATCAAATAAATTATAAAAATATTGAACAATGGTGATTGAGAACTAGGAAAGTAAAATTATTAACAAAATACCAAACATGTAGGAGTATGACGGTTAAATGAGATCAAATTTTCTGTGCCCTTAATCTTCTACTAATCTTATTTCAGACGATCTCATTCATACATTTCTCTGAATCTCATTTAGTATATAATACTAAGGACAAACAGGATGGACGAACACGAAATCCATCTCGTTCGTCCATTTCATCTAACAATCCCTAACTAAACATATTATATATATTTCTCCATTCGTCCATTTCATCTAACGGTCCCAAACTAAACATATTATATATATTTCTATATTTTCTTTCTAAATATTATCTTTCTCATTCTCACATATGTGACTTAAGAATGTCACATCCGTGACGTACATATATTAAAGACATATTATATATATTTCTCGGTTTTCTTTCACCATTTTCTTTTTTTTTTTTGCTAACAAAGGGAAATGAAACTAACTCATAGACGTCGATACATTATGCCGTGCGCATCAGCCGCTAGGTAGTCAGTAAGGACAAGCGGAGGCTCCTGGATGAAATGCAAGCCTAGTCTCAATAAGAGAGCGAGCTTAGCCAATCAATCCGCGCACTGGTTCCCTTCTCGGTAGACGTGTTATACTGTCACCTCCCAATCTCGGTAGAGCAATTCACGGATATTTGCAATCAAAACATGATTCTCAGTTATAACAATATTGGAAGACGAAAGAATATTAATAACCTGTAGGGAATTCACTTCAAAAACGATACGTAGATATCCCCGCTCCCACGCTAGCATGAGACCCGAGTGGACTCCCCAGAGCTCAGCTGTGAGCGGGGAACCCTCACCAATGTTTTGTAGAAAACCCCCGCACCACTGACCGAGGTTGTCCCAAATTAGGTCCCCCACAGTGGTGAGGTGGGGAGCCGGTTTGACCGCACCATCGGTATTCAGTTTGACCCAACCCTCTGGTGGTTTGAGCCATCCAACCGATTGTCTCAAGGCCATCCCATACTGGGGGAACACCCTTGATTCAATAATTCATGCTCGCTCAATCCAATCAACGTAGTCCAGACGAACCTCGACCCATTCGCTGGCCAGCTAAACCCATCCTCAAAGATACTATGGTTCCGCCAGTTCCAAAAATACTAACAGGCAACTCCAAAAAGCCGGACCCACCCGACCTGGTAGACACGCTTCTGTTGCCCGAGATTAGACCGCAGCCACGGCTCCTGCGCTTGAGTGAAAAAATCCCTAAGCACCACGTTAGTAGGGAATTGGCCCCAGAAACCGTGCACTCTTGGGCAATCGCATAAGACATGGAGAATAGTTTCCCCTTGTCCGCACACATGACAACTGCTATCTCCTGAAAGCCGCCGGTGAACTCGTTGGTGGTTGGTAAGCAATTTTGACTTGGCCACCAGCCAAAGGAAGGTCCGTATACGTTGGGGCCCAGGCCATCGCCAGATTAAGTCCCAAATTCGGTGATCACTCTCCGTACTTTGGGCTTCAATAAGGCCATAAGCGGACGCCACGGTGAATCTGCCATTTGTAGAGGGCCCCATCCGACAGAGTCCTCCTCCGGTTTCACCTTGAAAGGCTGTATGCAGGCAATATCCAAGCAGACTTCTTCGGGAAGGTATGGGAGGAACAAGTTCCAGCGCCACTCCCCATTGGCATTGATGTAGGCCGACACGGTATGGTATACCTCACTTGCCGGGATATGATCTATCACACATTCAATGAGTGGACCCTAGTGCGGCAGCCAGTTATCCACCCAGAACTGGGTACGTTTAGCATTACCCAAATGCCAGGTGAGCCCCCGGCGCACCACTGGCCAGACTGCAACGATTCCTCGCCAACAGGCAGATGCACCATCGCGGGTCACCAATAGGGGAAGGGTATGGGTATCCAAACGGTACTTTGCTTGAAGAACCCGAACCCATAAGGCTGTGGGGTTCGTGATCAACTCCCACCCGAGCTTGGTGAGAAGGGCATCGTTAGAAGACCGTACGCTCTTTAGCCTTAGGCCCCCGACTACTTTTGGTCAGTACACTTCCTCCCACTTTACCAGATGTAGTTTGTGGTGCCCTCCCATCGATCCCTAGATGAATTTGCGCATAATTCTCTCTAACTCATCGCAGAGTTGACGCGGGAGTCGCACGGTTTGCATGGTATATGTTGGCAAGGGCGCAATGACCGCTGGGGTAAGGGTAATCCGTCCCGCAAGGGATAGAGTCTAGGCTTGCCATCCTGCCAATCGGGTTTGCACTTTGTCGAGCAGGTATTGATACGTGCGTCTGGTCGTTCGCTCATGAAGGAGCGAAACTCCTAGGTATCGCCCAAGATTGGGGGTACAAGACACTTGTAGAAGTTGGCTCAACCTGTGCATTTCGACACTTGGGACATTCTTGGAGAAGAAAACCTTCGTTTTATCCACGCTCACTCAGTGACCCGAAGCCTGACAAAACGTGGCCAACGTCTGTCGAATCACCTGCGTTTGCGCTTCCGTGACTTCGACGAACAAAACGAGGTCGTCAACAAAAAAAAGATGGGAAATGGGGGGTCCCGTACGACTCACCTTGAGTAGTTTCCAGTGACCCTAGGCCACTTCTTTAGAGATAAGGTGCCCCAGTCGTTCCATGCACAATACAAAAATATACGGCAAGAGCGGGTCCCCTTGCCGGATTCCTTTAGAAGTATGGAAGGGCTCGGAGGGGATGCCTTGTCACATGACTTGCATGGAGACAGTCGTGATACACTACATGATGACGGTGATTAGGGATTGGGGCAGCCCAATATCAAGGAGAGTATCATAGATAAAATCCCAGTTGAGTCGGTCGTAGGCTTTTTCTAGATCGACTTTAAGCGCTAGATAACCTGTCTTGCCGTTGAACTTCCGCATGGAATGAATAAGCTCCTGAGCGATGAAGATATTATCAGAAATGTGTTGACCCGGGATGAAGCTGCATTGATTTGCCGCAACCAGATGGGCCATATGAGCTTTCAATCGATTGACCAGGACTTTATAAATGATTTTGTACATCACTGTACAGAGGCTAATTAGCCGAAATTGGGAGATAGTGGACGGGGAAGGGACTTTAGGAATTAGAACTAGGATGGTTCGATTCAACTCTGTATCCCAACGTTCCAATCGAAAAACTTTCTGGATAAACTCTACTACCTACGACCCGGTCGTACGCCAAGGGCTTTATTGGGGTTCAGGGCAAAAATCGCATTTTTAATCTCGTAATTATGGATGGGTAGCTCAAGGTCGTGTAGTTGTGCCATGGATAGTTCCGGAAAGGCACCCGTAACCAGAAACGGCTCAGTGCTACTCCTGTCCCTCGTATAAAGTTGGACAAAATAAGACCTAGCGAGAAGTTGCAATTGAATAGGCTCCGACACTACCACCTCACTTTGGTCCTTTAGCCATTTAACTCTGATGTGGTTTCGTTTAACAATAGTAACTGTGTGATAGTACTTTATATTACGATCCCCTTTGGACAGCTAATTACATCTCGCTTTTTGATGCCAAACTAGCTCTTCTTCACACTGTACCTAAAGAAGTTCCTTATTGAGATGATCTTCTAATCTAACATATAGTCCAAATTGTGGTCTGTCATGGCTCGCTGAATGCCCTCCAACCGAGCAATGAACCGTTTCTTCTGAGAACGGAAACTCCCAACTTCAGACTTATGCCAGGATGTCAAATAGTGGGAAAGAGTTTATAATGCCTTACTCACAGTCTCTTCATGTGGAGCCCAGTGAGCTGCAACCACCCTTTTGAAGCCTCTGTGGGTGAGCCATGCGTTTTGGAAACAGAATGCTGGGGAGCCCCGAGTCCTAGAATCTGAAACTCCAAGGGACAACAGTAGCGGCCGATGGTCCGATCCCAGGAACAGAAGGTGTTGGATCGCAGAATTGGGGAAGGCCTCTAGCCAGTCTGTTGATCCAAGAAATCGGTCCAGTCTGGCCTGGACGTGGCCGCACCGCCACGTAAACTTGGATCCAATGTAGCCCAAATCATGCAAGCCACTCCCATGCACCCAGTTGCGGAAAGGAGTCGACTCGACCCTACAGGATGCGACTCCACCCTGTTTGTCAGAACTTTCGAGCTTAGCATTGAAATCCCCGCCGACAATCCAAGGGCTAGAACGAAGACTGCTCATCCACCCTAGGAGTGGCCAGAGATGTTTTTGTGTGGATAACTGGGGGGCTAGCGTAAACTATAGTAAATTCAAACCTACATTGGTCAACCTGGACAGTCGTGTGAATGAATTGACGATGGGCTAAGAGAACTAAAACTTCGAAGGGTGGGGACCAAAATAGCTAGATGCACCCCGAGTAACCTACCGCTTCTACACGGAATGAATAATCAAATCCCAGTTTTTGCACTACAGTATCCGCTTTGGGACCACTAATTGGTGGTTCCAATAGCGCGAGAATACTCGGACGATAAATCCTAATATGATTCCGTAAAATAGTAAGAAACCGAGCACTCCCGGCCCCTTGGCAACTCCATATAAGTATTGACATAATGATAAGTCAGGGGAGTGAGTGGCATACCTAGGCCGAGTGATGTCCCTCTCAGACTTGGCATTCCTCGGGAGGCCCGGTATTGTGCATTTGTTGATCCGGGTCCCCTGCGGACACCCCTGTGTGAAGACTAACCACCATCCGGTCAAACCCCTCAGCCGGGTCGGGTGGGTCGACTATGATTGCCTTCCTACGCTCCCGGGGCCGATCTACATCCACTGGTCCCTCAATTCCTTCCATGAGCTGGGATTGATCCATAGGCCCATTAGGTGATCGAGCTCGGCTGTCACAGAGCATTTCGGTATGGGAAGAAATCGCAATAGCAATATGTTGGGCTGTGGCGATTAGTTGGAGTGGAAGTGGGGATGGGGTTATCAGGCTCTGTGGGGACAGTTCAATGGCCATGGGCCCTAGTCCTTGGCCTGTCTGGGACGGCCCACACTGGGTGGCATGGGCGTCGGCCCACAGAGGACTGCGTGGCCCAGCCTCATTCCTTCCCATGCCCCTTTTTTGGCTTGGAACGTTGGCCCAGGGACTTGAAACCGCTATCTCATCCCATCGTCATCAGATATAGCCATTAGGCCTGCCACGCTCGTCCTCCTTTCTCCCGTAATCGCCTCCTCTGGCAGAACGTTAAACCTATTAGCCACGTTCCTAGGTTCTAGCCGTTGGCTGGTGGTCGGCTCCCTACTCTGTTGCGGCTCCTTCGATTTTGGTCCCCGGCGTTGGACCAGTGTCTATAGCCCGTAATCTGTGGAGGGCACAGGGACTTGTTGCACTGCATGATCCTGATGCATCGTGGCACTAATACCAGGCCATCGCTAGATGACTGTTGAGTCGATGGGCCAGAAGCGGCCATCTTTGTCGGACATCCGCTGGTGTCGTGATGCACTCGGCCGCAAGAATAACACAGGTGAAGCAACCCTTCATACGCCACCCTCAACATTTCTCTGTCAAGCTCAACGCAGGATCGAACCGGACTGCGAAGATCGAGTTCCACAGCCACCCTGGCGAATTTACCACGCTGTGCATGACGTGTGACTTCATCGATTCTCAACGTCTTCCCTACTAAATTTCCGAGGGCGATAAGGATCAGGGGATGGTATATGGCAATGGGGAGTTCCGAAAATCTGATCCAAATAACAGCCAGCGTTAGCACGCCCTGTGACAGCCTGAAATCAGAGACCCAGCGTTGCACTGTTAAGACATGGTCGAAAATCATCCACGGCCTGTCTATAAGGGCATGGAAATAATCATCATCATGCACAAAGTTGACAAGGTAGAATTCATTGTCCAAGTCTACAATCTTCATGGGACCACGCAGAGTCCATAGAGCCTTCAGGAGGGAGTGCAATAGCTAGTAGCCAATGGGACGCCCGAGGAGTTTCATGATCACCACCTTTTCCCATTGCTTATCAAGTTTCTCCTTCAGTCGGTAGGACAGCGCTAAGCCCACCCCATGCGCCCCCGTGAGATGCAGAATGTCTCCCTCCTCATTCTCAATGGGGTCCTCTTCAGACCACACTTCCTCTTCCGGTGGACTGTCCTCCCGCTTAAGGCCCTGCACCGCAGCAATGTATGTCAACGCAGGTGTTGGGGAGGAAGCCTCCTCCATAGTTCGACTGCGCTTGGATTGTTGCCCCTCGTAGTCGAGGGTTGCCATGCCTGTCACTCGAGAGACCAGCTCGTCCCCGACTTAGTGCAATACCTCGTAGTAAATTCACTTCCGTCACCTTTTCTCGCTCTAAAAGTTCTCACTCTCTAAAAGTTACCATTTTCTTTCTCATTTCCCCTGACGTGACTTAACAACGTCACACCCATGATATACATTTATTAAAGATATATATATATTAAGTATTAAGTAAATTAAATATTAACTAAAATATATATTCTCGAAGTTTCTATCGGCTTCACAAAACTTTTCTTTCTACTTCTCTCAAATTTCAGCAGATATTCTCTCTCCTCCACTAGCTTCTTTCTATATCTTCCTCTTAAAAGCTCGTTCCTTTCTTTTACTGAACATACAAAGATCTCTTCTTTTATGGTTTTTGACACCTAAAGACTCGAACTTTAGAGGTTTGAAATTTGAAAATGGTTACTACTTCTGTCTCTTCCTTAATTTTTCCGAACCTTGTAATTTGTCCCCTTTCGGACAGAACAAGACCAACGTTTAATCTTCTTATTCACCGTACCCACGTCGATTCTTTGTCCAATCTCTCTTCGTGGTTCGATCTATGTTGCTCAGTTCGGGTTTAGACCCATTTTCTTACCAGAGCCGGATGGTGCAGAAAGTGTGATAAGAGACTTGTTTGTTCGAGCTGAGAGCATCTTCTATACGATTGCTGATGCAGCTATTTGAAAATTTGATATTGTAGCTGCTTCTTCTACGAAATAGAATGGGGATTGGCTCTCGGGTATTTCTTATTCTATGGAAAGTATTCTAAAGGTAGTAATTTTGCTTACCTTGGTTCAAGACTTGAAGGCCTTTTTTAACTTCTGGATTAGGAAACTCTCTTTGAAGTCAATCCTTATGTTTGCTGACTAGATGGTAAGTTTTGTATAATTTGGTGCTTTAGACTTTTGGAGAACTGTCGATATATGTTGTTTGCTAATGTTCTTTTTAGATCAACCGAGTTGAGTTTGTTCATTCAAATTCATTTTTACATCGAGATATCAATCCAAACAATTTTCTTATGGGCTTGGGGGGGCGTGCAAATCATGTTTTTTCTGCTTAAAAGTTTGCTGTTATTGTTAAATGATTTATGTTTGTTATTGGAGATATTTGTTGAAGTGTCATATTGCTTACTTGCATACAGGTATATTGCATTGACTTTGGATTGACAAAAAAATACAGGGATAGTCCCACCCATCACCACATTTCATACAGGTACGATGTTGTTGTTCATATGAATCTTAAATCATTTTCTAGAATTTGGGCTCTAGTTGGGATTTGAAATATCTTCAAAAATGTTTTCTGCTGTATTCATGGGTACAATGCGTGTGCCCATTTTTGTAATAGTCAACTTTGCTACTCAGTTGGCACCATGATGTTGTTTTTTATTGCTATGTGTCTTTTATAATGCACATACATGCAAAAGATTTTGCCATATTGTCTTAATTTGTTTTTAAACTTATATAGCATATTATTTATTCTATTTGGTGTTGAACCTTGCAGGGAGAACAAAAATTTGACTAGGACTGCAAGATATGCAAGCACAAATACTCACTTGGGTATTGGTATGTGAAATTGTATTTTTGTACTTCTACCATTTTCATCAATCTATTTTCTACTTTTATGATGTTTGGATTATGTAGAGCAAAGTTGTTTATTGTTGTTCCTTCTTCTGTAGCCTACCCTGGCAAGGACTTAAGGCAAGAACCTAGAAACAAAAATATGAAAAAATAAGTGAAAAGAAAGTTAACACCACAACAAAGGTAAGATGTTCCCAGCTATTAAGTTTTGATTTACATGCTCTATTTGAAATTGACTAAATACTGCTTATTTAGGTCTTATGCCTGGGTTACCTCACAGAGTTTGCTTCCTACTTCCATTACTTCTGGTCACTAAGATTTGATGATAAGCCAAATTATGCATTTAATGTGTGGTTGTCATTTTTTGCTTGCATAGTGTGATTTTAGGGTCCTGGAGTTGGTACCAGTTCTCGATGCCCCCTGCATCACCAGTACAGACAGGCATACAGGTTTATAGGACTATAACTATTCCTTACTTACATTTTTCATGGTTTGTTTTTGTAGAAATGTTTTCTTCATTTGTATTGTCAACTCTCTTTTAAAGTCACAGGTCTCCTGTTTGTCACTTGGTTTGTTTCTCTGGTTTGACTTTGGCTGTGTAGTGATTGTTGACATAGATGGTGTGTTAAAAGTTCTAAAATTAAGATATAAACTGAGGGAGAATCTATAACTTAAGTTTAATGAGGTTAGACCTATAAGATAAGAAAATGATAATAAAAGAATACCAAACAAGTGGCGGCTTAACAAGTTGCCAAGATGTTAATTACTTCTTTGTTTTAGGTGGAGAAGAAGGATGAACTAGTGGTCACTCAACTGATCCATCTTGTCGAAGACTATCAGCACCTATTCTAAATACTTCTAGCTATGCAAAACGAAAAAGTCCAGTTGTAAATGACCCTACAGCTTCCAAGGATGCTATGGTAAGAAGGAAGTTTTGATTCACTCCTCATAGCTCCCCTTATGTGGTAAAACTGGTTGAGTGGTATCCTAAATTTGTTGCTTATGAGAGTTGTTATATTTGTCCAAAGTTATTTGATGCAAGCCTCAACTTTTCCTACTTCTCTGGGGTCTTGAAATATTATAATTAATCTATGATCATATTATGGAGCTGTCAATGACAAAATCTCTTTTGAATTAGAAATGTTTTGGCTTTATCATATATGTACTTTTTGCCTTAGTATTCTAAGATAGGTTGGTATGTCTTGGGGCTTGAAAGTTATGCATTCATTGGAATTGAGCTTGATCTCGAACGCGCTTGGACTACTGGGGGAGAAGTCCCCCTCTTGGATGTTCAGACCCTAGACGTTCATCATCAACTAGAATTGTTTCTCACATGAAGGCATGAATGCAGCATTAGGGGAATTGAGAACCTGAATTTTGACGCTGAAGCAAAGGTTCATTACTAAGGTGCTCGATGCTTCTGGTGTGTTTTAGGATTACTATTTTTTGGGTTGTAACCTGTTGCAATTTAACCAACATTTCCAAATTTTTCTTCAATGTATTCTCAACCTCAGTCTATCAATGGTTTAACCCTCAGTGTCTTGTTTACTGCACGTATTTAAGTGATATTAGTGGATAGCCTCTAATGGTTTTCTGGTGCCAAATTTTAATTGTTAGCCCCAAAACTTTTCTTTTTAATTAAGCAGCATTAGCTTAAATTGAGTAAATTAGATTAACATTAAT